>BJBW01006391.1:0-24673 GCA_004320125.1 Scolopax mira | reverse complement strand
AGCCAGTTGCCTGGGTGCCTGCATGTTTGTGTGGGGCCTCTGTTTGGGTACCCACAGTTTTTTTATTGCCTTTGACCGAGTTCCAATCACGATTTTATCCGGTCTATTCAGGGAAGTGAGCTGGCCGGTGTTTTGTGGAGTTGTCTTTGTTGTTGGAGTTTTTCTTTGGCTTTTTGGTCGTTGTTGTTTGTTTGCTTTTTTTTTTTCTCCTTGCTTCCCCCTCTTACACTGCCCTGTCACACGCCGAACTCTGTGGAAGCTAGCTGCCACCGCCTCGCCGACTGAGTGGCTGCTCTCCCCGCGTTTTAATGTCCGCGGCCGCGCCCCCTCCGCACCTGATTGGCTGCCTCCGGGTTCCGGGTTCCGGCTGGGGCTCGGGCTGTGAGTGGGGGTTCCTGAGCTCGGAAACCCCACCGTACAGCGCGATCCGACCTTCCCCACGGGCTCACCTAGGTTCTCGCCGCCGGTGCTGCTATCGGTGCTGCCGGTGCTGCTGCCGCCGCCTCGCCGACTGATTATACAGTGTCCCTTAAATATTTCAAACATTTCTCTAGGATTTTTTTTTTTTTTACAGGCCCAGATGCAAGTCATTTTTCACCTCTGTCATTTCTGCTTGCCAGAAGGTTAGCTAATATCTTTTTGGTCGACGACATTCAGCCTGCTGACCAAATGATCCATAACTGGGTACACTCAGGCTAACAGAATTTACCTTTCAATAAATTGTCTGAAGCCCAAATCACTTCAATTTGGATCGTATCGTAAGAGCCGATCAATTAAAAAAATTGTATTGACAAAACCCCATTCCCTGCAATATTTTACCCTCTTAGTTAAGAGAAGGAAGGGGCCTGTTTTCCATTCACCTACTCTCATATTTCATGCCTCCTGCTTTCACTCCTAAGGGCAACACAAAGGGACAATCAGAATGTCTGTTAGACCAGATCCACAGATTTCCTTCCTGCTGTGCCTCAAGGAACCCGGGCTATAACCCACCCGTGGGTGTGCGTGTTTGACATTCAGTTGCTGAGGTTTCTAAGAGAGGAACTGTTCCCATTTGCTTGAAAATTGGATAATTTATTATTCTTTTTTTAGTGACTGTAGGAAGAATGCAAATGGGCCGTCCAAATCCAGGCTTGAGTGCGAGGGAATCCCCCTCTGCTCCCACAAATGCTGAACAACGCAGCAGGGAAAACACTTGGGTGAGCTGACGACACACTATCCTACTTCCACAAGAAATGGATCCCGTTCTATAAATATAATCATAGAATCACATGCGGTTGGAAGGGACCTCCGGAGATCATCTAATCCAACCCCCTGCCAAAGCAGGGCCACCCAGAGTGGGTTGCACAGGAACGTGTCCAGGTGGGGTTGGAATGTCTCCAGAGAAGGAGACTCTACCACCTCCCTGGGCAGCCTCTGCCAGGGCTCTGCCACTCATAAAGGAAAGAAGTTCCTCCTCAGGTTTAGGTGGAATATATTATGTTCAAGTTTGTGCCCGTTTCCTCTTGTCCTGTCCCTGGGCACCACTGAAAAAAGACCAGCCCCATCGTCTTGACACCCTCCCTTGAAGTATTTATAAGCATTGAACAGATTCCCCCTCAGCCTTCTCCAGACTAAAAGGACCCAAGTCCCTCTGCCTCTCCTCGTAAGGGAGGTGCTCCAGGCCCCTCATCACCTTTGTAACCCTCTGCTGTCCCCTCTCCAGCAGTTCCCTGTCCTTCTTGAACTGGGGAGCCCAGAACTGGACCCAGTGCTCCAGATGGGGCCTCCCCAGGGCAGAGCAGAGGGGCAGGATGACCTCTCTCCACCTGCATCTTCTTGATGCCCCCCAGGATGCCATTGGATTTCTTGGCCACAAGGGCACATTGTTGGCTAATGATTTGAAGCAGATGCTTCAGTGACATATGACATATAACAGAAAACCCAGATATTTTCTTGGTCATAGCTCAACCTTCTGGATACTGAGCCTTCCCAACACATTAGCCCGGATGGAAAATATTTTCAGTTGGAAGTACAAACTTTCATCCCTCGATTTGATTAGCGGCTGTGAGCGTGCTCAGCTCTCTGGCATTTTGGCTGGGATCGCTCCTCTTAACACCAGGCCGAAGGATGTTTCTGCAGTCTCCTCAAGAAGTTCTAATACACACGTCACTTGGGACAAAACACCAGCAGAGGAAGCCTTCTTTGGCTTGGGACTGTCCACGATAAGGCATAAATTATACATTCAACCTGCAAATTTGCACATGGGTTCTTTGGAGATGAAGTCATAGGGACGCTAGACAGAGGGGGGGAACAGAAGATTTCCAAATGGATTAACCTTATAAGGTGACAGCAAGTGGATACGACTTTTTTTTTCTCTGTTCCAGCCCCAATGCATTTGGCTACACTAGTGATGAACACGAGGGGGCACCCAAGGAAAATGAAATTGTCGAGGAGCTGCAATGCTCCAGCAGGTTATACTTAGATTGATTTTCCGTTTCCCTTTTTTTAATTTTATATTTTTACCTCGGTCTGCATAATCTCATTATTTCCTGACATTGTTTTCATTACGTTCATCAATAAATGGCCATTCAAAAAGCTTTGTGAAAAGCATACAGAGGAGAAAAGGTTTTGGACCTCTGTTAAATCATGTAGTAAACTACCTCAGGTTCAAACCACTTGAACTTGTCCCTGCAATCACATCCCTGCTGTTCAGACACAGCACTTGGCAGCTGATCTTTAAGCAGAGACCCCACGGCCTTCCCAGTTACAGAATCACACAATGATATGGGGTTGGAAGGGATCTCTGGAGATCATCTAGTCCAACCCCCTGCCAAAGCAGGGCCACCCAGAGCAGGTCCCACAGGAACGTGTCCAGATGGGATTTGAATGTCTCCAGAGAAGGAGACTCCACCACCTCCCTGGGCAGCCTCTGCCAGGGCTCTGCCACCCTCACAGGAAAGAAGTTCCTCCTTATGTTTAGGTGGAACTTCTTACATTCAAGTTTGTGCTCATTTCCTCTTCTCCAGTCCTGTGAACCATTGCAAAAAGACCAGCCCCATCCTCTTGACACCCTCCCTTGAAGTATTTATAAGCATTGATCAGATACCCCCTCAGCCTTTTCTTCTCCAGACTAAAAAGGCCCAAGTCCCTCGGCCTCTCCTTGTGAGGGAGATGCTCCAGGCCTCACATCACCTCTGTAGCCTTCTGCTGTCCCCTCTCCAGCAGTTCCCTGTCCTTCTTGAACTGGGGATCCCACAACTAAGTCCTTCCCAGGATCTGTGCCTGGTATGATTCTTGATACATGAGGAGAGCAGAAAGCACAAATACTGTGGCTTAGAAAATCCACCAAGAAATTGGCAGAGGGAGAGTCCAAGGGTGTCAAGTACAAAGATACAGAAGCCACCACCCATTGAGGAAGTCTCTCGTCAGCAAATGGCTGGAAGGTGGGAGCAATGCTGTTGCCCAGCTCTTCTGTTCTGAACAACTCCCCCGCCTGCACACTATTTGAAGATACACGTTGGATCAGTGGGTGCTTTCAGGAAGGATGTAAACAAGATAAAAATAGATAGCCCCCTCCTAGTTTCTAGCAATCTGCAACTTAAGGATCTCCTCAGTTGAAGGCTCATACACACTAGTAGGCTTTTAATCTGTTTAATCAGTTTTTGATCTGTGCATGCTTTCAAGACCCACAACATCTGGTGGTTCGGGGTGCATCACAATTTAGTTAGGTAGCAAATAAAGAAGTTTAAAAATGGCCTGGACATTTTGGCTGGTAATCCAGAGTTCCTGTGCTATCACGAGTGGTGAATAGTTGTTCCCTATCGCATCTCTTTCATGTCAGGATTTTTTTTCTGGCTGTTCTACAGCTTCTCTCCATCAGGATCGCTCCCCAAGAGCAACTCTTCCTCCAGATAAGTAGTGCAGTGTTAATCAGCCACACAAAATAATCTCTTCAGTGATGTCATTTAAGAGGAAATGCTTTTAATGAAGCATTGGTTATATTCTACACTGAATAACTAAAAGCCTCCATCACATGGAGACGTAAACACAGGCGAATAGTCCTGTGCAAATACAACTCTGCTTGTCTGCAGCTCTCGTATTCTGAGACTTGTTGGTTCAAACACTAATGAATTAATCACTCCCCATCAAAGAACCATTCCAGTCAGCTAATTCCCTACCTAAATGACTGTCTGCGTACCTAGAAATCGAACTGAAATGAGGAAATGCCTGCATTTAAGTGCTGGTTTTCTGTGCACACTCAATGAGTGGATACTTTGGTGCAAACACATTTTCTGTATAGACTGAAAATGAGGCTTTTGCTAAATATGCAAGGCAAAAATAAAAAACCCAGAGGGACATTACACTGGATGAATCTGCACACTCCAATGCAGAAGCAAGCTGCACGTCTTACTGATACTTTCCATTTTTTTCTGGTTTGCAATTACAAGCAAGAAATTCAGACCAGCAAGTGGGAAGCAGCAGAAGAACATCAAAAAGTAAATCGAAAGTGAACGTCCTTGAGTCTTGAAGAATGAGTCTGGAAAAGTAGTTGCACAATAGTGGATTATTCTGCTTAGCATCATGGCAAATTCAATGCAGTTAAAAAATGATGCTATAAACAATGTCTGTAAAGTACCTAACATAGTGTTGGTCATTTGCAAATTATATCTCAGAAGTCATAAATAGGATTAGGAGAAAAGGTGGCCTCTTAAACAGGAGTTCGCTAGCTACATTAGAGCAGTATATTAAAAACCCTGCTGTCACCAAGTGGTATTAATAGTCCAAACCCTCTTTATTGGCATTTCATAGGCAGAAGCCTGCCATAATCAGAATGACTGTGCTAGCATCAAAGAAGAATATGCCAGTCCAGTTTTATTTAAGGCCATGAAATATCTGTGTGTTAACGTAGAGTCAAAAGCGTGCATTTATGTATGAGAACCTCATGACTCCTTTGGCCGCGGAGTCCCTTGGGGCTGAAGCCTGCAGAGATAAGAGAGATCATTGCTGCAGCCAGACCACACCACACCACAGGAAAGGCTGGAAGCAGGGTAAGGAACCCGGTGTCCTCCTTCACACATCCCGGTAGCACCAGGAAAAGGTGCAGTGGAGCAAGCAGCTTGGATAAGTACTGGATGGCCTGTGGGTGAGGCCAGTTCTCTCTTGTTTAGGTGGTAAAAGTCATCAAAGAATTATCCCTTCATCAATGAGCTGTGTGTCATTGCCTGCTTTTCTGCGGAAAGAGTTCCAGAACCTCAAAGATGCCAGAGGTAAACCAGTGCTAAAGAAACCATCAGCCAATACTGGAAACTGTTGTCCACTATCTAAAGCTATGAGCAAGCTAAATAAAAACAGCACTAGATTTTAGAGAAGCCACAGTATAATCCTTCCCTGTTGCTGGAGAATTGTCAAGAATTTGGCAGGTTTCCTAGTTTGAATTAGCTGAATAAATCAGATGACTAACATTTTTCAGAGGGCAGCTATAAAAAGTGTTTGGAGCAAATCAGACTATTTCATACCGATAATTTGAGTCAGTCTAAATTACCAAAAAAAATTAAAAAAACCCAAACCAAAACCCAGAAAAAAAAAGAAAAGAAAATCACTTAAATCATTTAAATATTTCCTTCAAATGTGAAATTATCCAAAGGGTAAAATCTGCCATCATTTTCAAAACAAACCATTTATAATCAGTTCAGGTCTCAGTGCATCAATATGTTTTTTTATTTATTAAAAAATAGTTTAAGAGAAAAATTCTAGTGTTGTGCAAGCCACATCTTTCCTTTCCCACCCTCACCCAAAGGTAGGAAATCTCTTTTATACTTCCAGAAGCAAAGCAGGATCCCTCCCCGAAGCAGTAAATCCTGCCATATCTTTACAAAAAGAAGGCCACAGCAGTCATGCAAAAGGGGAATGCTGCAGCCATCGTCCTGACCATCTCTGCTTTATCCAGAAAGGAATGGGATCATCTCTGTCTTCCACATTTTACAGTGCACCCTCCTACATGCAGCACCAATGATCTGAGGTCTGGAAATTAGCATTACCCTGAGAGGAAGAGTTAATTCACATCTCTTAGCTCTCTGTTTCAAGGTGCTGTGGATTCAGACTACCACCTGTCACCATCTTATAGTTCTTCTTCCCCATTTCATGGGATAAGCACATTTTTGGTTTGGGTTTGTTGGGGTTTTTTTCACCGGTAAATTAAAATGAGGATTCTGGTGTAACAGTGTGCCAGTAAGATCTGGAGCCTTTGGCTCACCCTTCCATTGTCTGTGTTTCAATCAGTCATCTCACACCAAGATTAGGAAAAAACCTGACCCAGGAGTTTACAGTCTGAAGCCCAAATTGAACAGAGCAGTCAGCAGATGATGTATTCCATGGAACAATGAGGTCTTCGGTCCCTTTTTGAACTGGTTTTCATGACACGAATTATATTGGTATCAGATTGCTGAGAATCATGCAAAAGCATCGTTTTTGAAATGAGAGCAGTAGGCAACAGTGCTGTCAATAATTCATGTTGTTAATACAGCAAATATATTAACAGCAGCATGAGAAGCAGAGAACTCTAAGCATGTTCAATACCACACCCATACACATGCAGCATTTCAAAAAATGTTAAGCTTTACTACTATATGATTTCCTTTGGAAGGGAAAGTTAGAAGAGGATGTGTCTATACATTTTTTTGCCTATGATATTTTGCATATATAGAGCCCTCACTGAAAGGGGCTTTGTATATGGAGTACAAGGATGCCCAAAAAAAGAGTAACGTTATCGTGTTGACATTTCTAATGAATACCCTGTCTTCCCTTTGTAGTCTAATCCTCGCTGAACTGTAACAGTAGAACTTTCTTCCTAATAAAGCTTCAGAGCCACTACAGTGACTTCTCACCCATGTTACAGAAATACTCTCCAGATGACCAAATATTTTGTAATAAAACAAGCTGCAACAAAAATCCATCTGAAACAGCAATTTAGTGGGCTCAGAGCAAGTACAAACTATTTTTGTGGCATCTAAAGTTATGAAGAGCCTTTCCCAATATATACGGTGACTAATAATCAGCAGCTCATACAACAACGTACAACAATGACATTTTAGCCACTCCCTCTGTGGTCATCTTTCATTTGCAGCCATCACGCCTGCTAAAAACAGGATGAGAAATTGTGGTTAAAAAGTGAGATTTTATCAGCTTTCCCAGACAGAACAAGGTGGGGAAAAATGAGAAAATTTCCTTTCATAATTTAAGGAATAAATGAGCAACTAATAAACATTCTAGTTTAATAAATGTACATATCCTGCTAATTTTCTTTCAAATAACAGAACTGAAAGGTTGTTGTGGTGTTTTGGTTTTGTTTAGGTTTCTTTTTTTTCCCCACAAAGAGTAAATCCCACAATTAAATTATAGGAATAATTAAAAAAAAAAAAAAAGAAAGAAAAGAAAGAAAGATCAACAGCTACACAGAGAGTTTGAGCTGGGAAACCACAAGGCTAATGTTCATTTTCCAGCCCAGAAATAAAATCCTAACCTGTCGATTTAGGTTCCCTCCATGCCATTTCTCACTCAGTAACGCAACCATCACTGGCCTGGGTTGACAATTCACTTGAAAAAGCCTTGAGCAGAGTTGTTGAAATCCTGTGTTCCTGCTATGACATGCCTGGCGGTGGGGACAGAGCTGAAATAACTGGCTCCAGCTATATATTCTTCATGTCAACCGAGCTCTTGCTTTCCATTGCTGACAGGCAGCATCCGCAAGGTGAGTAGAAGGGCATGGCTGGGACACCATGGTCCAGCTTACCCCAGGGACCCTCAGCCCAATCCATCAAATCCCATGACTTGAAGGTGAGGCCTTCTCAGCCAAACTCCTCTGCAGACGAGCTCACAGCGCACCTACCCGTAGCACCGCTCCATGGCCTCTTTCCTTCTGCAGAACTGCCCTCCTACATTCATGGGATGGCCACCTCTGCCCTGTGGGGCCTCAGAGAGAAAGCAATACCAAGGAGGTGCCATCTACCTCCGTGCAATTCCACTGGGTATCTCATCTATTGCTTTCAGCCCATCGTTTGCCACAGATAACACATCAGAGGCGCCCACTGTCCACAACTCTGCCTCTTTGGCCCTTCTCTGTCACATAATGCCACCTACCCACCATCTCCTCCGGGGTGAGAGAGGCTTTGCAAAGCCTCTGTGCTACAGAAGGCACCTGAGAGACCCTGAAATGATAAAATCTAGCCAGCTCTGAAGGTCTGTAAGAGCAGCATAGCACTTAGGAGGATGTTAACAAACATAGCACCCTCCAGCTGCGGAGTCTTCTGGGGGAAACTTCATCAGAAAGAGGATCTTAATGTAAACAAATGACTACTTCTGGGTTCTTCCAGCCCAGCAGGTCAGAACAGGTAAATATCTACTATCTCAGCATTCCAGTGACTATTAGAAATAACCCCCAGAGGTTTCAGTCATGCTTAATAATTAAAAGTAGGGAAAGGAGTTTCAGGTATTGTATTAATCAACAGGTGCTATAGGAATATGACCTTCCTCAGAGGCAAAGTCTGGCACAACAGCCATGACACATGACACATGCTAGAAAGCACAGAAACACAATCAGCAAGATGATTTCCTTTCTTCAAGATGCAATATCTTAACAAATGAGTCACCAATACATGCTTCAGATATTCCTATGCTAAACTAGAGTATAAATCATATGTATAAAATCCACTGTTGCCCCATAAGCTGCCCATGATTGCTTTTTCCAAATACTGACCCAGAGAATGTCTGGTATGTTCAGACTGATGTAAGAAGTCTGGATTTTATATTCATGATCCAAATTAATCAGTAGATAAATCTCATCAGCAACTCTGACTTGTCTCAGAGATGATTTAAAGAATTAAGGAAAATTCAGGGACAGAAAAAGACTTCATTGCTCCATTAGCTGAAGAAGCCAAATCTCATGGGAAGTATATGCTTTATATATATTTTACTTTACTATATATACTTTACTTTAGTAAAGGAAAAGCATGGCTTTGTCAGACTGCATCCAAGTACATGCTAAAGAGTTAAGGACAGTAATTGGTAAGGAAAAACATTCTTTAGTAGATGCAAGAAGTGTAGAAGAGAGCTGTAATGGGTGCTTAATGACTAAGATAAGGGTCTTGGATTCAGAAAAACTAGATACGATTGCAGGCTCTGAGACAGACATTCTTTCTGACCTTGGGCTACCCACCAGATATTGCTGGCCCGAAGCTATCTAGCTATAAAATGGAGTAATCATAGAATCTTAGAATGGTTAAAGTTGGAAAGGACCTTAAAGATCGTCAAATTCCAATCCCCTGCCCTGGGCAGGGACGTCTCCCATCACACCAGGTTGCTCCAAGCCCCATCCAGCCTGGCCTTGAACCCCTCCAGGGATGGAGCAGCCACAGCTTCTCTGGGCAACCTCCTCCAGTGTCTCACCACCCTCACAGCAAAGAATTTCTTTCTAAAGAAATGTAAATCTCCCCTCTTCCAATTTAAAACCATTCCCCCTTGTCCTGTCACTGCACTCTCTGACAAAGAGTCCCTTCCCATCTCTCCTGTAGCTCCCTTCAGATATCGGAAGGCTGCTCTAAGGTCTCCCCGAGCCTTCTCTTCTCCAGGCTGAACAACCTCAGCTCTCTCAGCCTGTCTTCATAGGCGAGGTGCTCCAGCCCTCGGATCATCTTTGTGGTCCTCCGCTGGACCCATTACAAGAGGTCCATGTCCTTCCGCTGTTGAGGACTCCAAAGCTGGACACAGTGTTACAGGTGGGGTCTCACCAGAGTGGAGTAGAGGGGTAGAATCACTTCCCATGACCTGCTGGCCACACTTCTCTTGATGCAGCCCAGGACACAGTTGGCTCTCTGGGCTGCCAGTGTGCACTGTCGGCTCATCCACCAACACCCCCAAGTCCTTCTCCTCAGGGCTGCTTTCAAGCAATTGTCCACCCAACTTGTATTTGTGCCTGGGATTGCCATGGCCCAGGTGCAGGACCCTGCACTTGACTTGGTTGAACTTCATGCAATTTGCACAAGCCCATATCTCCAGCCTGCCTAGCTCCCTCTGGATGGCATCCCTTCCCTCCAGCATGTCAACCGCACCACCAAGTTTGGTTTCATCGGCAAACATACAGCCAAGTCCTCAAGAGATTTTGCAGACTAGCCTTTTCCATTGTGATTGCAAAAGAACCATAAAGATGAGAGCTAAAGCCTTGTATGGATACTGTGGCATCATCCCAGTAGTCTCTGCCACTCCACCTCCCTTCATCACACCTACTCCTGAAAGTACCGACTTGTGGCTAAAAGCCGTGTTTCTGCTCAGACAGTCTGGCAGAATCATAAAATCATAGAATCATAGAATGGTTTGGGTTGGAAGAGACCTTAAAGATCATCTAACCCTGCCATGGGCAGGGACACCTCTCACCAGACCAAGGCCCTTTCCAGCCTGGCCTTGAAGACTTCCATTTTAGTTGGAAAAGACCCTTGGGATCATTAGTCTAACCATCAACCCCACTCTACAAAGTTCTCCCCTACACCATATCCCCCAATACCACATTTATACAACTCTTCAACACATTCAACCCCCTCCCTGGGCAGCCTATTCCACTCTGATCACTTTCTGTGAAGAATTTCTTCCTAATGTCCAGTCTAAACCTACCCTGTTGGAGCTTGAAGCCATTCCCTCTCGTTCTGTCACTAATTACCTTTGAGAAGAGACCAGCACCAACCTCTCTACAATGTCCTTTCAAGTCGTTATAGAGAGTGATGAGGTCTCCCCTCAGCCTTCTCTTCCTCAAACTAAACAGTCCCAGCTCTTTCAATCGCTCTTCATATGATTTATGCTGCAGGCCCTTCACCAGCTTCATTGCCCTCCTCTGGACCCACTCCAGCACCTCCATATCTCTCTTGTATTGAGGTGAAACAATACTCCAGGTGTGGCCTCCCCAGTGCTACGTAGAGGGGGAACAGTCACCTCACTACTTATGCTGGTCACACTCTTTCTAATCCAAGCCAGGATGCCATTGGCTTTCTTGGTCACTTGGGCACAATGCCAGCTCATATTCAGTTGCCTGTCAATTTGAACCCCCAAAAAACCAAAAGAAAAGCAAAGCAGAAAACAAAGCAGCTAAGGTTGTCAAAGCCAAAGTTGTCTCCTTTTACTTTGAATCAGACCTCCACCCATTTGCAGCAGCCGGCTCAGAGAAACTAAAATAGCTCATTAGTCAAGGGCATATTCCAAGGCTTGAATCATCTGTGGCAAAGGAAAGGGGCTCAGTGTCAGGGAGTTTGACAGGGGACACGGGAAAGGCTAACTGACCTTTATGGAGAATGTCAGCATAAGGAACCGAGGCTTGATCCTCAAAAAAGCCTCAAGGTATCGCTCTTGTCAGTGCCAGGAAATTTGTGTCTCTCTGAACAGGCAGGCACACTTACCAGCAGAGCATGCAGGTCCAGATGCTCTGTGTACCTCCATCATTGCAAAACATTGAGAAATACGGGTTTTTTAAAAACCCTTAAAATGCCCTGCCAAGCAAATTAAGCTTCCCTTTTCCGAGATCAGCCCATTTCTTTGTTGTAAATATTAACTAATGAGGATGTTGAATCTGCTCTCTCCCTGTGTCACCTCTTCGCTGGAGAGAGGGAAATGGCACGTTGCCAGGCACAATTAATTTCCCTTTTGCCAAACGAGAAAACCATCACTGGGGCATGAATTGAGCAAGTTGAGGAATTTGCTAAGCATGGGGTATCTCATGAAGTAACTATAAGCAGTAGAGTGCTCACAGCTTAGCCTTGTAAGGTAGAAGCTCTTGGCATTCATAGATCTCCATAGATTTCTTATAAACCTACTGGGTTCCTTGAAAAACATTTTTATTTGTCTTGGCAAAACTGCTAGGCCTTTATGGGGCTGCCTTTGGGACTTGAGATTTTTTTGAGCTCCATCTCCCTCTTTCTGTTCCTTTTTCCAGGTGAGAGCAAGCCAAGAATTCCTGAGTTCTCCCTGATGTGCTGCCACCATCACTGGAGAGACTTTCGCTCGCCGCGACAGATGCCACCTCGTTGGGAATTATTGGGGTTGTTACAGAGGGTGCTATATATTGCATGCGTATAAATAAACACAGTGCTGGCAAAAGACACTCAAGGATAAATAGCAAAGGTGCTGCATTTTGTGGGACCAAAAATAAATCCATGCTGTGCACTGAAAGTACCTCTGCTGGCTGCCGTGTACCTGCTGCCACCAGCCAGGGTCCTCCTCTTCCCCTGGAAGGCAAAAAGGCATGTTTGACTTCAAAAGCTCCTCTCTGTCCCTCCAGGACAGTGATGCTGGGAAGCTGTGACCTGCTTTGTAGGTATACTGTGAGGAGCAGTGCATCCAGTTCTGGAACATCCTCCAGTGAGGAAAGGCTGAGAGAGCTGTGACTCTTGAGCCTGGAGAAGAGAAGGCTGAGGGGAGACCTTATCTATATTTACAAGTTCCTAAAGGGTGGGTTAAAGGAGGATGGAGCCGGACTCTTTTCAGTGGTTCCCAGTGACATGACAAGGGGCAATGGGCACAAACTGGACCATGGGAAGTTCCACTCCAATCTGAGGAAGAACTTCTTTTGGGTCAGGGTGTCAGAGCCCTGGAAGAAGCTGCCCAGGGAGGGTGTGGAGTCCCCTTCTCTGGAGATCTTCAAGCCCTGCCGTCCTGAGTGATGTGCTCTGGGCAACCCTGCTTTGGCAGGGGAGTTGGACTGGATGATCTCTAGAAGGTCCCTTAAAACTCTTTCATATCTGTGATTCCAGTGCTCCATCTCCAAAATCTGCAGACTGACTCAGGGCTATGAAGATCCCAGGCAAAATCTGAACACCTGTTCGGACTCTCCTCTTTCTCTTGCCCTCCCTTGTAGCCCCCCAGCAGTGGGGCTCTCTTTAAGCAGCTCATGGGTCCCCTTTTGGGAGTTTCAGCCATGTCCTCTGTGCTCCCAGAGGAGGTTTACAGATGGTGCAAACGAACTCAAACATACAAATGGGTGATCTCATTGAGAAACTAAAAGCCCGGCAGAAAGATTTGGGCTAAGGCAAGTGCCCTATTTTCCATGAAGGTATCTCACCAACTCAGGTGAGAAAGTCTGTAGTGTTTGGGAAAGTGAGGGGGAAGAAGGATGGGACAGGTCCAAAATACCCATGTTTTGTTGCAGTGGTAGATTCATTGAGAGCCAAGGGTGAGTTCTGCAAACCAGACCAATTAAATAGCGATTTCGTCCTGAACTAATGAGGACCAAAAGACACTCCATTGACATTAACTCATCAGGGTCTGGCTCAGCTGGGATGAAACCTCAAATGAGAATGTGAAACCACAGAAAAGTATTCTGTGTATTCTATACAAATTTATAATTTAAATTTATAATCTTCAATGTAACTGACACACATCTAGATCTCACTGGAAAGGTAAAGCCATCTTTTGGCATTAATAGCAGCGCTTGCAAATGTCCTCTTCACATTTGAATTCTGTTCTTTTACACTACAAAATCACTGTTCCACTGCTTCCTCTGTTATTTTCTTTGCTTATTCTGTTTTAAATTAGAACATTATGGAAAAATCCAAATCTCAGAGCTGATTTGTCTGTTTGTCCTCACCTGATAACAATTTTGCTTTACTGGGTACAGGGGTGGTTATTTGAAAGGAATCTTTCCATGATCTTTGCTAAAAAAATAAACATATCCAGAGACAATTCTTATCCTGCAGTGCTTATTGTATTACATGTAAAACCATGTAAGCAGTAATTATTCTTGATACTAAAGCTTGATTCCTGGATTTTTACTTGATTTCCCTGCTTTGCTTGATATTCTACATCAGTTTTTCCCCCTTTGAAGAGAACTTCCCCTCTCGAGTGGCATTCTAGTGATAGCAGTCAGGTGCTTCTGACTGTGAAGACAAGATCTAGAGTAAAAAAGAAGGGTTTTTTTATGCCAAGTGGCTAGTAACAGGGCAATCAAGCCCTGTTTGGAAATGAAGACTTAGACTTGGAGAGAAACTTACTGTTTTAATGCAGATATGCTCTCAGCAAGGTTTCTCACCTTTCCATAGTCTCCCAACTTCTGCTGGAAGACTACGTATGGGACTGACATCTGGACTTTCATCAGCCAATAATTCAGACTCAACATCAAGAAGAAGGACTGTTCAAAGAGGTGATATAAAATGTATACTTAATTGCTAACAGGCACATGCAACTTTGTCCCATTTAATGTCCTTACAGCCGAGTTAAGCTCAGTTCTTTTAGGGCTTTGCTCCCCAGGATTTTGTCATCCACAGAGAGGCTTCAGAAACTCTCTGAGTTTTGCTCCAGGACATTCATAGCTCCATTTAGTTGGTCAGCAGGGGACAGAGTGTCTCACTTGTAGAGATACAGAGTCTGCTACTACAGGCCTGGAAAATCTCGTCATGCTTCCAAACCAGAAGTCTCCAGAGGATTAAGTAGCCTCCAAGGCAGCCCTTCCAAAATAGTGTTGAAATAAAGAACGTTAAGATGTCCAAAACACTGATTAAGTCTCAATTAAACCTGAAGTACTTCTAGTAGCCTTTCTGTGGGTGCGAACCTGCTGAACCAGCAGCTGTGCAGCATCTGAAGCAGAAGCCATCCAGCGACAATGTAAAAGCGTAACAAGAAAACCAAGGTCTTCTTGGGCTATGCTCATTAGGTCACCTGCCCTATTCAGCAGTAGATCTGCATTTTCTTGGTCTTCCTTTTGCTACTAAGGTACCTGCAGAAGCCCTTCCTTTTACCCTTCACGTCATCACCAGCATCAGCTCAAGACAAGCTTTGGCCTTCTTAATTCTATCCCTACATGACTGTGTAGTTCTAGACTGCTCCTCGATTGCCTGTCCCTGCTTCCCTCTACTACACATTTTCTTTTTATGGTGAGTTCAGTCAGTAGTTAACTGCATAACCAAGCTGGCCTCATGCACTGCGTGCTTATCCTCCTGCAGAACACTATAGACCATGGCTTTGAGGAGATAATCCTTGAAGATCTCCTAACCTTTCGCATCCCTTTACTCTTCACAGCAATATCCCAAGGGAAGTTTCTTGCTAGTTCCCTGGACAAGCCAAAGTCTGCTCTCCTGATCCCAGGGTCACTGTTCTGCTACTCAGCTTTCTCTGTTTTCTCATGATCTTAAATTCTACCACCTCTTGGACTCTCCAAGGCTGCATTAACCCTAACCACATATGTTGCCATCACAACCCTAACCACTTCTTCCTTGTTTGTGAGTAAAAAATCAATCAGAGCATCAATTCCCTCTCATCCTGGCCCATAAGTTCCTGACCACCCAGCCCACCACACAGTCCACAGCAGGACTCCATGCATCTGAGCTGCTCCTCTCCATGCAGAGCATAACCCTCTTGCACATCTCACCTTCCTCCTTCTAAAAAGCTGCTGGAGTTGTTATAGCTCCTAAGTACAAAGGAGCAATGGGTGGGCCAATTCTCTGCCTCTCCAGGTCTGCCACACTGTGTCTCCCAGTCCAATCAATATAGACATCTGGGCACTGTCTTGAGGTGATTTGCTATGAACATCTAAATTAGATGGTGGACCTTCGTCTCTTGATTATTACACTGAAAAATGCTAATAACAGCCTTGGGGCAAGCCTTTAATCCACAATCCCCACACATCCCATTATAGCCAGAAACATGTCATACATACTCTTCCAGGTTCAGTAGAAAGAATAACTATCCTTTTATGAGGTAGTAAAGGCAGATGAACAAAGGAAGCCCTCTTCCAAGGATCAGTCTTCCATGGCAGGACTTCACAAAGTCAGGGGCTTCCTTGCTTGTCCAGGCACAGTCACGGTTGATGTGCTTGTGTTGGCTTGATACAGGAGAGAGAAAAGCAAGGAGCCACATAGAAGGAGATGCTTTTGAGGTCAGACCTTATTAGGACCAGCAGAATTGGGAATGTGTGTCCAGAAACATTTTTGTTTGTTTCTACTGTAGTCAGGACAAGAAAAAAAGATAAAAAATCTCAATTTCTTCTTCTGTAAATAAACAAGATCCCATGGAGAAATACACTACATTTATATTATCAGTGTCTCTTCCAAATAGAAAGGCTGTCACCGGTGACAGTGTACTCACATCCTGTTCTTTGAACTTTTCAATGCTCACTCTCACGTGGAGCAAGAACTAGGTAAGAACATCTTCACGTTCTGTGAATTGTAGTTTGGTTTCTTTGCTGCAGGTTGTAAAAAGCTCACTGCAAATATTTCCAATTTACCCTGAGCCGCAGGAGCTGTAACCAGTACATGGTGCTTCCAATGCAGCTTCTCTACAAGATGAGGACCTCAGTCCCACCCAGGGCAGGAACGCATACCACCACCATTTGGAAGCCATGCTCAAGAAAATCCAGACTGACAACCTCTATTCCTACTGCAAACCCCTGTCTGGTTCCATTGCCAGTTGGACTGCTGCTCTCTTTCCCCCCAGGACACCTGCAGGTACGAAGGCATCACAAGCAACACTCCATCACCACGCAAGGAGCAAGTGAGGTGATGGTGCCAGCTGGCTGTGCAAAGTAGCTGCTATTGGTCCCCCTTCGATGGTTGGTTGGTTGGTGGGTGCAGCTCTGGCTTTGAGAGGGCAAGGGGGACAAGCCACAGAACAAACAGAAGCAAGAAGCAGCATCTCCAGAGCTTTGTTAAGGCATGGTGGAATGCTTTGTCTATCTGACGGAGGAAAGAAGATGGACTGAAAAATATTCCTCCCTGCCCCAGGCAGAGAGGGGACCTTGGCAGGACCAGGAAACACCATAGCATCTTTCACCACTGCAGCAAGCTAGTGAATCCCCAATTTGGCTACTAGTAAGAAAGAGTCACATTCCTGAATGTGTGTAGGAGTGTTAGTCCCCTGATCACACGGGGGCTTAATACTACTCAAATGTCTGGAAAACAGAAAAATAGAAGAAAAAAAAAAAAGAAGTTATTTCCTGATTAAATGCTGCTTTTGGCCTGTCTGTCTTGCAGAGGAAAATGAGCAGGCTTAGACTGCCTCACTTTTCCTTCTATATCAGACGCTGGCCCCTAACAGGACAAGAAGAACAGGACTGAACCGGAGGGACCAGAGGCAAGGAATCTTCTGTGCCTCCGGGTCCTGACACGCCGGCTCTCAGGTGGCTTGGTGAGCCCGGTAGCCCTGCTGTTATGTGGCTGCTGCTCCAGACCCAGCTCATGGGTTACTGCTCCAGACCCACCTACAGCACCATTAGAATGGGCTTGAGCTTGGTTTGCTTCTTCCTATACCTCAAGATACCCACACCTCTGCCTTATGGCCACCCCACATCTGGATGTCTCCCCTTGCTCCACCACCATCTCTCTCCCAGCTGCAACGCCCCAAACGCCCCCGAGGGCAGAGTTTCCTTAATCAATCATCAGGCAGATTATATTTTATTTATTTATTTTCCTCTGTCTCTTTTTTTTTTTTCCCATTTCTGAGTTGCTGTGTTTCCTGCCAACTTTCTGCCTGGCCTGAATTTCTACAACCGAGCAATATAACTCCTGAAAATAAGACACTTAACCCGAGAAAGCCTGACACACCCCACATGGAGCCTCCGAGTGGCAGAACCGTAATCAAAAGCCAGTCAAGACACCAGGCCATGCCAGCAGCATTCAATTAAGGCTCTGAGCAAAGCAGCCCTAAGAGAAGAAAGTAAATGGGAGCTCTCTAAATGCAGTTGCACAGACCTATCACCCCGCCATGGGCTTTAAATCAGTCCTAGCTCAGGTGAGTTATTCCAACAGAGCCAGCACGTTCAGCAACCCTTTAAAAATAATGAAATGAAATAAAAAGTAAACAGTAATGGAAATGGCCAACCTGATAGGAAACTGCATGCAAAAAAAAAGAAAAGCCAGTAGTCGTAAAAAGCCTGAGCTCTGCCTGTCATTAACAAGGGTGGGTATTTTTTCAGGGAAAACTCTCCCAGGCCAAATAACAGGAGACCGATAAACAAAGCTTGACAACTGCCCTTTCTGACTCACTCTCTCCTGCTCAAGAGTGACTCACTGTCATGTGTGAAAGGCTGCCAAGTCTTGCTTACAAGCTTAAACAAGCATGGGTTGGCTGGAGGTAGACCTACATCACCTCAGAAGAAGCAGGCTTAAGCTTAACGCTGAGAAGGCAGCCTTGGAAAAGATTCTGCTGACTCAAGGAATCTGGACTTCAAGGTATTTCTCAATCCCTTCTGGAAAGTTCAAGGTTGTTGTTCGATTACCACAGAAAACTTAGTCCCAAAGCCACAGCTGAGGGCTTGGCTGATGATCACAAGTGGTTTAAAACTAGGACTCACTAGGACCATCCAATTTTACCCAGGTAATTCCTGTAGAGTGAGCCAGCCCTAGGTGCACACAGAAGTGATGAGACCATGCCTCTCGTAGAGCTGCCTTTTGTCCAAGGGAAATGGTTGTGCCAAGCACAGTCACTTGCTCCTCACTACTCTATAGTGAGATGGTAGCCCCATGGGGCTGAGCCACTTCGGGAGACTGTGAGGAACCTACCTTGAATCTGAAGAGAGGCAAACATGGCCTGGTAAACATCATCTCTCCTAAAGCTCATTCACATCCAGGAACTCTGCTGCCTACCTGAGTGCATACCCCACCATTTGGTCTTCTCCTGTCACCCTGGGCCCACCATAGGCCAGGTGTGCAACTCTGCGAATTCTCTGCCCTGGGCACTGCCAGGCCTGTTCATAAAACCCAGTGATTAGCAAATACCACAGACTACACTGCCCTGGGGGACTCATGTGGGAAAGGACATTTGTCCCTCATAGAATCACAGAATCTTCATGGTTGGAAAGGACATCTGAGATCATCGAGTAGAACCATACACACGCAAAGGAAACCCTCAATCTCAGCCACTCGAGCATCATACTCTAAGGCCCCATATAGTGCCTGTTTGCTTGAACATGCCAAAGCAAGGCACTTTTGCAAGGACTGATGTCTGGGATGTACTGGGATGTCCATCCTCAGACCAGAGTGTCACAGCTGTACCCATCTTTTAGGACATAGAGCAAGACCTAATGATGACCCAGGGACAGGACAAGAGGAAATGGGCACTTGAATGTAAGAAGGTCCACCTAAACATGAGGAGGAACTTGTTTCCTGTGAGGGTAGCAGAGCCCTGGCAGAGGCTGCCCAGGGAGGTGGTGGAGTCTCCTTCTCTGGAGTCATTTAAACTCCACCTGGACACGTTCCTTTGCAACCTGCTCTGGGTGGACCTGCTTTGGCAGGGGAGGTTGGACTAGATGATCTCCAGAGGTCCCTTCCAACCCCATGTGATTCTGTGACTACTCACGCAGGCACAGAAAGGTTGCTCCTAAAACCAAGAGAAGGAAGCTGTGCTGTAGCCTCCCTCAGCTCTGGGTATTAGCCAACACCTTGCTGCATCATGCAGTAGGACAGGCATGCCGCTGCAGGGCAATGATACCACAACTGCCTCTTGCATATTCAGACAGATACTTACCATCCAGGAGTCACCCCTGCAGCTGGGAAAGATGGTTGCGCACGCTTGGGCGCAGCCAAGCTCTCAGGAAACCTGCAACCAAATCACCGTCTCAAGGTCTTGTCCCCATTCACGCCATATGAGCACTAGAGCAAAAGTGAGAAAACTTGCAGGTTGAGATAAAAACAGTCTAATAAATAAAACAAAAGCTGTGCACCCAAGCAAAGCAAAACAAGGAATTCACTCACTGCTTCCCATTGCCAGGCAGGAGTTCAGGGCAAGCAGGGCTCCATCACACATGCCTTGGGAAGACAAAATGCTGTAACTTCCAACATCCCCCCTTTCCTTCTTTTTCCCCCAGCTTTATATACTGAGCACAACTTCATATGGTATGGAATATCCCTGTGGTCAGCTGGGGTCTGTACCATTCCACGTCACATATATGAGAAAATATAGCAGCCTCACACACAGTCCTAATGTATTCTATGACTCTATATTTCTTCTCCTTTGGGAGAAGAAATGGAATGCTTTCCATCCCACAAAATATCTGAGATTATTTTTAAATAGTTTTGCTCTATACCAGGACAGATCAGAGAACCACAGAATGCTATGGGGCTTGAAGGGACCTCTGGAGATCATCTAGTCCAACCCCCCTGTCCAGCGCAGGGCCACCCAGAGCAGGTTGCACAGGAACGTGTCCAGGTGGAGTTTAAATGTCTCTAGAGAAGGAGACTCCACCACCTCCCTGGGCAGCCTCTGCCACCCTCAAAGTCAAGAAGTTCCTCCTCATGTTTAGTTGGAACTTCTTAGATTCAAGTTTGTGTCCATTTCCTCTTGTCCTATCCCTGGGCATCAGTATCTAATATCTAATGAAAAGCCCATTTCCTCTTGTCCTATCCCTGGGCATAACTATCTACTATCTAATGAAAAGCTTGAGAGAGATACAGCAGGGCACAACAGCCTTGTCCAATGGTAAAAGGACCCACCTGAGATGTGGAAAACAAGCCAAGGCCACAATGCTACTTTGGCATTAATATAACATGCGCTAGTCACTAAATAATAGCTGTGAACCTGCCATTCGAGTGTTATGTCTCAATAAGGTAGTTCAGGGCCATCCCATACAAGTGATCTAGTCCCTGGACTGTTGGTTACTCCAGAAAAGGTAAAATTCTTATGACAATTGTGCTGCAAAATTTCATCCTTTTAAAAACCGAGCCACACACTGCAAAGGAAAATTGTATTCTTTTTATCCAGCATAGATACAGTTTGCTGAAAAAACTCCAAGCCAGCACTAACATGTCAAATTCATGCTGTTAACAAAGATAAAAATATTACCTCTCTGGTTTTCTTCCACTTTAAATCATCCACTATTTTTTCATTTCTTCTTATTGACTATGACAAAGTCAGGATATCATCCTAAATTTTCCTCCTGCTGCTAATGATTAGTGTGTACAGATAGTCTTAAAAGGTAAAATGACATCATTTCTTACCAGGAATTCATCTTGTTTCAAGATACTGTCATCCCAACCGCATATTTTAAGTTTGAACGTCTAAGATCTGTTTTCCTCTTGTGTAAAACTAATGATAAAAATAAATAAATATACATATATATCATCAAAAAGATAAACTTAAATGAAGTCTGGGTGGATATTTTAAATCACAGCATTTCTCTTTGCTATACTTATTTCCTAATAAATCATAAATTAAGCTAGATATGTCTGAAAACAAAATGAGAGATCATGGAAATAAAAAAGAAGTAAACACAATATATTAAAGAAAGATTCCAGAGTAATTCCCTTTAAAAGCAAAACTGCAGCAACTTTGAGACTGTAGTAAGTCATGTTTCCTGGTTGCTTTGCTCTTCTGATCAACCAGAAAAAGATGTTTGACATTAAAATCAATAATCATATTGATCTGTGAGTGTTAAAGCCCTTCTCAAATTAAGTCAGTAATCTTCTCAGAAATGGTGCAGTGAAGGCATTAAGATCAAGGAAAAATAGTGTCAGAACCAGGGATTACAGTCCAGGTCTCCAGTCACCCAGTCAAAGCCCCTGTGTGCGAAACTACCCCACCTCTGACAAATTAATGAGGCTTTTTAAGATGAAATTTCAAAGTAATTTACTTATCAGGGTGAAACCATGCCACTCGACAGCTAAGAAGATACCACTTCTGCCAGTTGCACCTTCTTCCATTGCTTTTGAGAGCTCAGTGCTCTAAGCACTTTTGGGGGCTTCTTAGAGGTGGCAAACGGAGGTCATTTGTCAGCATGGAGAAACTACTCCTTATTCTTTCTTGTTCCTGTTCTTCCTCTTCCTTTCCCTCCTTCTTCATAGTCTCCTCAGGCACCTTCATCAAAGATACTAATTCATTGAAAGGAGCTCCAATGATGCCCACCCTGCTAGAAAACATTGTGTTAATCTGCTTGACACCATGAAGCAAAGGAAAACAGGAGAAAGGGGGGACAGATTTGTAATAATTCCTAGGTAAACTAGAAAGGAGCCTTTCCTCCTTAGCTCTCCCTCAAGAGAGAAAACAAATAACCATGCTTACACCCCCAGCACCTTGCACATCACATCATGTATAGCAGCGTTCCAACATCTGAGGGGAGCTACAGAAGAGCTGGGGAGGGACTTTTTGTCAAGGAGTGCAGTGACAGGACAGGGGCTAAGGGTTTTAAATTGGAAGAGGGGAGATTTAGATTAGATATAAGAAGGAAATTCTTTCCTATGACGGTGGTGAGACCCTAGAAGAGGTTACCTGGAGAAGCTGTGGCTGCCCCATCCCTGGAGGGGTTCAAGGCCAAGCTGGATGGGGCTTTGAGCCACCTGGTCTGGAGGGAGGTGTCCCTGCCCAGGGCAGGGGGGGCTGGAACCAGATGATCTCTAAGGTCCTTTCCAACTCTAACCATTCTATGATTCTATTACAATTGCAGTTATGTTTCAAAAGTACAATGTAGTAATAAAATTACTTTTTCAGAATAAAGTACATCAGTAATGTCTGATCAGCACACTACTAAAATCTAAAAGTCAGGAAGATAAATTGGAATGAATCACAGGGCAGGGGGGTAATAAACAACCCATTTTGATTGGGTTGATTTTAAGAGGTTTTGATTCATTTGTGTCCAGGTTGATGTTAAAGCATATTTCCTCAACCCCAAAAATGTTTCAGAGCTTTAACAAAGCTCTACAATGGGCAGCAGCTGCTTTGCCATGAGTCACCTCTGTGAATTTCCAACGCTCTGAGGTCTTTCAGGACCTATGCTCCCTCTCTTAATTCTCGTGTAGACCAAACGCTCAGTCCCATGGCCCCTCTCCCCAGGAGGAAGAGTTAGCTGTCCAACACCCTTTCTTGTAGCGCTACCAAATCTACTGATGCAGAGAAATAGCCCCTTACTTGGTAGCCAACAGTTCGGAGAAGTCTGGCAGGCAGTCACATGTGCAAGACCCAAGGTCTCTGCCCTGGCAGTAGTGGTTCTGGGAGAGGTGCTGGGCACTGTCCTTCCTTAAGGGCAGCAGTGTGCTGAGCACTGAGGAGCGCTGGTGAATCATGCTGGTTATGGAGGGACGCTTGGGATGGACTTTTCTTGAAGGAAAACAAAGGCAGGTGTTAGCTCAGTGTATTCAGGCAGGGCAGGATCCCTGGGGGACTCACCAGTGTGTCCAACGCATACCTCAGATAGGGCAACTGGACTGTACTTGTAGCAGCAGCAGGCCTGTCTCCTGCTTTATTCAAGTCAACGTTGTTCCTGTCTCTCAAGATGGAATCGAACACGTCGGAGTGAAGAAGCCTGCCAATTTCTTCCTGGATCACTTGGAAGTGCTTCTGTCTGAACACGAGCCAAGCCACGTAGCTGCAGAAGTTGTAGAAGCCCTAAGTGGAAAACACAGATCCTCTTTTCACTGGGAAAAGGCCCGGAGTCCCACTGCATCCCAGAGCGCAGGTTGGCATGACTCCACTAAGATGCCAGCAACCATTTGGCATCAAACTTTACCAGGTGGGCATAATTGAAGATTGGAAAGGATTGGTTTTTTAAGGGTGTGCAGACAGAGGAGACTAGAAATGGAGTTAGCTTACATGGACTCCATCCTGCTCAACTGTGAACAGTTTGGCTTAGTCTAGCTGCTAGAAACCAAGGAGATAACCTGAGATCACCACCCAGTTTCCCTCAATAATCAATGGAAAGAGACTAATAGGATGAGTCATTCGGTGGGGGTTCCTATCACACCCATCTGTCTCAGGAGGCAACAATCCACCCTCTGGCTGAGCTTCTCTTTTCTGCATGGGCTGTCACAGCAGCCAAAGAACATGGTCTGACTGGGCAGCTATTGTTTGGGCAGCTGCAGGTAGACAAGATCATCCCCACCCTGAATGATGGCAATTATCATCACAGAAAATATTACTACCGAGGATGAACTCATCTCATCTCACCTCTGCATGTCTGCTTGCTGATTCAAAAAAACCAACATTTACTTCTGTTTAACGCTTGTGATCCCTGGCATAAACTGAGTCAAACCCCAGTAAATTCTGTCTCTCCTGAGTCTGGTTGCTGGGACCACTGTGTGCCCCTGGAACTGAATCCACATGGAATCATGGAATTGTTGGAGTTGGAAGGGACTTCTAGAGACCATCCAGTCCAACTCCCTTGCCAAAGCAGGATTGCCCAGAGCACATCACTCAGGACAGCATCCAGGCAGGGCTTGAAGATCTCCAGAGAAGGGGACTCCATCCCCTCCCTGAGCAGCCTCTTCCAGGGCTCTGCCACCCTGACCCAAAAGAAGTTCTTCCTCAGATTGGAGTGGAACTTCCCATGGTCCAGTTTGTGCCCATTGCCCCTCGTCATGTCACTGGGAACCACTGAAAAGAGTCCAGCTCCATCCTCCCTCAAACCACCCTTTAGATACTTACAAGCATTAATAAGATCTCCTCTCAGCCTTCTCTTCTCCAGGCTCAAGAGTCATAGCTCTCTCAGCCTTTCCTCACCAGGGAGATGCTCCAATCTCTCCATTGTCTTTGTTGCCCTACGCTGGACTCTCTCCAGCAGTTCCCCATCTCTCTTGAACTGGGGAGCTCAGACTGGACGTAGGATTCCAGTTGTGGCCTCCCCAGTGCAGAGCAGAGGGGGAGAGTGACCTCCCTCCACCTACTGGCCACACTCTTCCCTATGCAGCCCAGGATTCCAGTAGCCCTCTTGGCCACAAGGGCGCATTGCTGGCTCATGGATAGTTTATTA
>BJBW01006390.1:172777-196276 GCA_004320125.1 Scolopax mira | reverse complement strand
AATATAAAGAAAAGAAAATAATAAATAGATTAAAAATTAATAATAACTAAACAAATAAATAAATTAAAGAAAGAAAGGAAAAATCAAGGAAGGAAATACACATTATGATAAATAATGTGTGCAATATTTCAGTCAACTCTGAAGAGCACGTAACTCCTGCAAACTTCCACTGCAAGCTAGTGGCTACTGTATGGCTGCTATACGTCCATTAATGATCAATTTATTGTCTGCTTCCTTTTATTAACTTCTTTTACCACATGCCAGTCATCGGTCCTCAGACCAGACATCACAGCAAATGAAATACTTGCCAGTGTGAGGCTACATCTTATGGAGATGTTGGCAATGTTGGCCAAGACACCATGCAAAGATCAACAACAATCGACAGATCTGTGTAAAGGATGACTGATATTATTAGCCATTCACTTCTAATTGTAAATTATGTTAAGAGAAACAGAAAAAAACATGTAAAGATGCTGCTATAAACACTGCTTTTCTTCAACCTCTCATTTCAGATCACTGCGTGATTATAATCATTATTATAAGCCTCATCCAAAAATTAAGAAAGAAAAAAAACAAACTGATTTTTCAGTTGGAAGCTGAAGAACCACCTGGGGTGAGAGAAACAAGGATGATGCTTGTAACCTTTCCCTCTGTTCCCCTTCAAGATGGGACTCCAAGCAGGAAAGCCCATCTATGTACTTTCACATCCTCACGATTCCTTCTGTGTACAGACATCTCCTCTTCATAAAACTGTGGGCTTAGTTTTCCATATTTCAACACAAGCCTGTCCAATTTTGTGTACCAAAAAAGGTCATTTCTGGCTGTAGTCAGAAGCACGAGCACTTATGCACGAGGAAATACAGACCCTTGTGTTGGCGAAACGGGGCTCCTGTTCTGGGGATGGATTGAGACCACGTTGAAACTTTGACCTTCCCACCTGCAGGTCTGGAAGGCTGTGGTGCAGCTCCAAGCGTGCACCAACAAATGCACAGTTCACCAGCACCACCTACTGATGGAGATACAGAACTGAAAGGGTGTCTTTTAGCCACCACAAGCTGTGCTAAGGATCATCAGGGTGTTCTAGTACTTTTACAACAGCTCCTTAAATTAGATTTCTTTGTGTGTGGTTGTTGCTGCAGTTCCAGAATCCCAGAAGTGAAGAACCAAGCCAACAGGAACACAGATGTCTACAAACAGGCTCTGCAGGTGAGTGCTGGGCACAGAGCCTGCCCTTGCTGCACCAGCCCTGTCACACTCTGGAGAAGCTTTCCGTGGGAGTGAAAGGCTCTCTGGAATAAAGCAAGTAATTTAGTCCAGTGTAAGAGTCCATGACAAAGAAAATCTTCATGAACATAGCAAAGACTTTGGATGTTGTGAGTCCTCTGGGATGAAGCTGCCTGGGCTCGTTTCAGTCCTGGATGTGAGGCTGAAACATCACCAGTCACCCCAGACACACGTGTGTGTCGAGGGTGGTGGTGGGGTTCAGTTTAAATATAAAAAGAGATTGAAACGTGTAGTTCAAGCAATCGAGAGGTGCTTAACTTTACCACAGAGCACAACCGTTGGCAAACACCTCCCCACACACACTGCAAGCCCAAAGGCTCAGCAGGTCTCAGAGGATGGAAGTGGGGCCTGACCAGTTTGCATCTGTCCTGCCCCACTGCAGCTGACGCCATTACTCCATTTGGAGACCACGCCTGAGTCCACTGGCAGTGGTGGTGGCTCACGGTGGACTTTTGGGCCCATATGGTGAGACAGCAAATCAGCATCAGACAACGAAAAAATGGTTTCATTCCATAGGGCTGAAAGTAAGGGTTTTTCCATGCTGTTAAAAAATTATTTTTCCCTAAGCCTAAGAAATAATAATAATAAATCACAACAACAGAAGAAGCCTCTAACCTCCAATCCACACTCTTTATACACAGTAGGACTTCAAAACCTGTGACTTACATACAACAACCTAGAAAAACTGGCAATACAGCAGTAAAGATACTTGGTACACGCTCTCTAATCTGATCAGGCAATATCCCACAGCCCTGGGATTTGAATTTAAAATTGGTTCTGACATGGAATGGGACAGAAAGACACTTATGTAACCTCGGTGGGTTGGCTTGGGCAAAATGAAACACAAATTGCAGTTGTCGGCCAGCGGAGCAGGTACGACACTCATTATGCAATGTTATGCTTTGTGGGAAGAAGATGGAGAGATCTTTTAAATAAGTCTGTCTTTGCTCCCCCGGTTCCTTCATGCCAACACCGAGTGTGCTAGGAAGGGCACAGCAGCTTCCCACCACATTCCTCAGCGCACAATAGGGCTTCCTTGACTTCAGTTACTAGGGTTGCTCAGCCAAGAGGAGAAAGCCCTCTAAAACAGGGGTTTGGATCCCATCTGGTTGTCCCGCATCACCACCACGTTAGAGAAGAATGACTTGAGAGAGCCAAGCGCACATAGCAGCCAAGGTAATAAGCACAACCAGGGAAACTGGAACAAAGAGAGTGCCACTTATTTAATAAAAGCATTTTTCTCTCTCCTGGTCTGCATAAAAGTGGATTTGAAGAGTTTAGAACTGGCTCCATAAAATGAAAGCAAACAGCAATATTCCTATTATCTTTCACAAGTCATATCAAAAGGCAATAAAACCAGTTCAGAAGCACACACAGTCAGCAGGAGACCCCAGTGCCTTTAAAAGATGAACCTCTGTTACGTTCAAAGTTCATTACTCCCTCCCCTCCAATCCATTGTGTTCCTCCCTCCCTGGAGTGCAGCAGCTCCAAGGGCTCCACACAAGGCATGACTACAGCAGCTCCATTCAAGAAATGCTGTTGTGTAAAATGCCACAATGGATTCATAAAAAGTTGAAAGTATTACTCCTCTAACCCAAGTGGGACTCCAGTTGAGCCCCCTGTGTCCATGGGTTACTTGCACTTACGATTCTATTTGTGTTGGGCAGTCAAGCCAAGAGAATGCCATGCATATTCCAAGTTTCATAGCAAAATATATATCCCATGGCAGCAGTAACCTGGAGTGTATGGAATGGGATTGAAATATAGACAGTGTAAAAAGAGGACCACTGAGCTCATTGGACTTCCGTTATGAGAGCTTAGTTTTTTAATTCTTTTATAGGAGAGATTCTCTTTGGAAGTGGTAAGTAAAATGCTGTGCACGCTTGGTGATATCACACGTGCTGTTCTACCACGTGTACATTACAGGAACTCAGATGCATCAAAGAATGCAGTTCTTTTCCTACCAATACTTCAGATGTCACGTGAAAAACCTGGCCCGGTTATATGGACTTGCACAAAGTGTTCATTTGGATTCAATACTACGTGCAATGCTCACTGGCCCAACCATCAACCATGCCACCATTGGTTTCTTAATGGAAGGAGAATTTTCCTTTATGTATGAGGAAATTTAAATATGCTCAATTGCATATTCAAACAGACCACCTAAAGAAACAAAAACCAAACCAAAGCCACCAAAAAACCCAACAAAGAGAACAAACCACAATGAGACAAAACAGACTAATTAATCATCTTTTTCTTTGGTTCACCTCTTCTGAATTTCCTGTAGTCTCTGATGTACAAGAAAAGCCATCCCAATTTTCAGAAGTATGACACAGTCCTCATACCCCTGCTTCATTTATTAACATGTATATGTGGAATCCAGCATCACTGTGACAAAAATCAGTCTTTAGATGCAACTGCACCAGCATCTGATTCCTGAGTGCTCCATAGAGCTCTGGCAAACCACCACGAGCACATGGAAACTGAAGCCAACTTAGTCTTTTGGGCTATGAAATAACAGCAGCAGCAAGAATGATCAGAGACAAGACATACGGGCAGGAAAAACATCAGTATTCCAGAAGACAAACTATAGACAATTTAATTTTCTCCACAAAAAAAAGTGCAAAATCAAAGTATCACTGTCCATATTTTCACCTTGGTTTTGAGTAAATACCTATTTGGGGAAAAGCTTGATAGTAATTGAAAACCACTGCTAGATTTTAGGTGAATTTAATGGCATGAGCCTTTCTGTAATGGTTTTCTTGTGTTTAGCTTGCATAAACTAAATAGCAGCTCTTAATATTTTTACTGCCTAATGACAAATACCATGTTTAGTCAGTGAAGCATATTAGGTGTTCCAAAGATAATATAGCAACAAATTAAGAACCTTAACTGGATCTTATTGCTTCTGAAGCTGGCCCAGAACAGAGTTGTGTAGTATCTAAATTAGATTGGTCGTTTGTCGAGTTAAAAGCTTCCTTTTTCCTTACACGTCTGTATTTTGACTTTAACATAATCTTCCCTCTGATTAAAAAAAATAAAATAAAAATCAATCAGATCTATGGGAGTAAGAGTGTCACAGATCTAAGCATCCATCTGATTAAATTTGTACAGCAGCTACATTTCTTTCACTATTGACAACAGCAGCCCTTGCAGAAGGAAATCTAAATTACACACCCTCTGAGCATCTGCTTTGACGAACCATACATAGACATTGGATGCATCTCCCTACTCTTTGTTCTTAACTATTTAGACACCATCTATTTGCTTTTCTGGGGTGTGTTGGAAAGCCATGCATGCTCAAATACAAAAGGTAATCCACAAAAGCCTCCGCATCTGCAGGTGGCGTAAACTGATGCATCACTGTCAGCTGAGACACGGCGAGCTGTGGGCTGGAAAGTCTTCAGAAGGTATATAAAAACATAAAAGACACATTCAAAATCTACATGCTGCGCTACAAAGATCTTATTTAACAAACAGCACTCTGTTTTGGTTGGGGAAAAAAAAAACTATGAACACTTGGTTCAATAGAGAACTATGAAACAAGCTTCTGCAAGATGTTCTTCTCCAGAGACATTCCTCCTCCACCCCCAGAGTCACCTCTGCTTAGAAAATATTACCCAAAACTGCTGCTTGGACTGGAGGTTTCCAAAACGCATTAACACAACTGAAAATAGATATTGTTACATCACTCATTTGATACAATAAGTACAGTCCTTCCAGTAACACAGGGACAGGGCTGGCCAAAAAACATGGCTTTGATCAAATCAATAAGAAAAGAAGAACACGTATAAAAAAAGGAGTTTTCAATGCTTTTAAGCAGGTAAATATTGGTCAAGCTCATGTCTTGCAGTAGCATCCAGCATGACTGATATTTGCTGAATTTTTTTCTTGGTGCTAGCACATGCTCTTCTGTGACTTCTCTGATGTCTAATACAAGCTTGGACACTGCAACTAATCACGAAATGGATTAACTTGCATCTCTTGCCTCTTATTGATTTTATGAAGCATATAAATAGAAGTCTTTATGATTTTAGGTTCTTCCCTGTCAAATATGGCTGACCCTGATCAGCAGGTTCAGAAGTTATTGGGAGCAAAGCAGCAGGCAACAGGCTGTCAAATGATTACGCATGCCTTGCTTCCTCAAAGAAGTCAAATAACACAATGGAAGCAAACTGTAGGTTTCCAATACCTTAAGTATCACTAAAATATCAATCTCTCATCTCAGACACATATCAGGGAACATCAGTCTTGAGGGAAGGGGGAATGGGATGGAAGTGGAGCTTCATTCCCTTGCCTACTTGTAAGCATTTATAGAGAAATTTCACTGAAGAAACACACTGGCACCTAGTTCTTCAGCTCTAAGACCTGCCATGAAAACTCAACTGCATGTTTCCACTTCTAGCTACCCTTAAAGGAACACATTTTTCTCTCTAGCTACCCAGTAGAACATACACATGAAGGGAAGAAATAAAATAGTTTCCTAAAAACATTCTGTCTTGCCTCTCCTTGAGGTGTGCCAACCTTTCTACAGCACCTATTTGTCTCTCACAGGATGCACAAGTTGTGACAAGAATCCAGAGCAGTGATAAGGATGGCTTTTATGGCTTGGAGACAGTCACACCACCATCAAGTAGGAAACCCAGCAACTTTTCAGTTTTCTAGTCTTCAGAAATAAAGATGAGAACCAGGAGCCAAACATGATCACAACTGCTCACATTTCTGTGGTATTCAGAGAGCCTTCTGAGATACCTGTAGAATTTTGAGGCCAAGCCACAAGCATTTACTCCTTAAGTCCAGCTTCAGTTCAAGTAATGAGATTTACATTCACCTTCTGCACTGCATAGAGCTCTCCTAGTGTGAAATTCCCTCTTGATGTCAAAGATAGGAAGGTCTAATCTGCAGAGAGAGCTCGTTTCTTATACACTATTCCATTCAGGACATACTATGGTCAGATCCTTAAATAAATATTTATCGTTTAACCCACCATAAAAATGTTTTATATTTCTTGTTAAAGAGCTTACTAGCAAAGGTATACTTTTGTAATTATAAGGGATTCTGTAATTATCTAGAAAAATACACAATAAAATACAAAAGAGAGAAACAAGAAACACAAGATGCAAAATCACGAAAAGTGCTGGCCATATAGCCCATAGTAAGGTTATTTTTGAAAGAATGGATTTTGTTCTTCTTCCTGTTAGCAAGAGTAAAGATAAAAGAGAACACACTTGCAACACAAGTGCAAAACTATCCTGACAATCTTGAGAGTCTGCTTGAAGCCCGTTTCAAAAATTGTAGTATTTTCTTGTAAGCCTGTAACAATTTTCCAATCTGGACCCTTTATCATTTTTATTAAAATAGATAATTGATCATGGAGAGAGATGCAAACTCTTAGCAGATTTCTAGCGATTCAGAACAGAACCAAACGGCCCTTACAATATGGGGCATCTACTTGTTCAGTCATTTAGGTCATTCCTACCTTATTAAAGATGGCATTTTCTTTTTTGCTTCAATTACTGTATTTCTTCCCAATAAAGTATTTGTTCACAATTTCTATTATTAGGTTCTAGACCGGCCACTGCAATGAAATATAATAATTACCATCTACTGCAACCATCCACTGGCCTCGAGCTTCACCACAGTCAGATGTTCAGTAAGACTTGCTCTAGAAAACCTGTCTGTCCAAGGGCAACATTCCCAGACTGATTTGGACTCTTTTCTACTGATTGTGCCCCCGTCCATCTGAAGCTTTATAGAACAAGGTAATAATCTATATTACTGCTGTTTAAAAGCGTGCCAATTGTTCTTCACATCAGTTGGGTATCTCTCCTTAGCCCTACTCAGTATCTGTAGTATCAGTAGCAGCATCTGTGTTGTGCAAACCCAAAACCCTCAGAGCCCACACTGGTTTTCAGTGGAGAAAACGTGATTGCTGAGGAACATGGAGAGGCTCAAAAAAGATCATAACTGGTGATGGGCAGCATTCTGGTTAATGCTGATGGGTTCCAGCATTCCCTTGTTGACACCCAGGAAACCACCCAACATATCAGATCCCCCTTGGCCACAAAAGCAAGCCAAAGACAAGTTTAGTGGAGCAGTGGATTTACTGTCCTGCTGTGAACTGCAGAAATCACATACAGGAGCTGCCAACCACACAGCTTGCTCCCCTTATATGGCCCTTTTTCCCACCCACCCCTCTCCCCTTTGTCTGGGAGGAGAGGAGGATGGTAAAGAGCCTGCCCATCCACTTTTTCCCCGGTCCCTGGTTTGTACCCTCATCTGGTATTTGTGATGTAGCTGTCCCAGTAGTTCCTGCCTTGGCCAGAGCAGATCGTGGAGCTGCTATGGGCAGGAGCTGGGCAGTTCTGGAGCTGCTGGAAGGTATTGAACTTCTGCTGGCTCAGGGGCTTGCACAAAGATGAAACCTTGGAGGCACACCAACGCAGGAAGAAAGGACGGAAAAAGGGAGCAGCAAGTACAATAGAAAGGCAAAGTAATTTGCCCAAGTACCAGGCTGGGGCAGAATTTAGAGCAGAGTTTCTTTGAGTCCCAGTGCAATCCCCAAAGCTTCAATAATACCATCATTTCATTTTTCTAATAGCCTCTTTTTGTTTCTAGCATGTATGAGTGATCAGGTATGAAAAACTGTGCCATGTGAAGGCAAATAAAGGCTCCAGCAAAGATCACAGCCTCCCTCTACACACACACCCCCTCAATAAAAAAAAAAAAATAAACAAAATCTCAGTATAAGTAACTGGAGTTCAAGGTTGCTATTTGATTTTTATCAATCTGGAATCAGTAATGTCACATATCTCTTCCTAAAGAGAATACCCTGGTATGCTATAGCCACATCTGCTGGCAAGTATCCATGTCTAGGTAGCCTAGAGATGGAGAAGGTGGTGCTGCAGGCTCAGAGTGCCATTGTCTGAGTTGAACTGGAACATGGCAGCACCCCACTTACTGAGGCAAGAGAGCTACTCAAGCTGCTCCTTTAAAGATGGCCAGGGGAGGGAAGAACTAACTGTATGAAACTGGGCTACCAGCCCCTTAGCTCAGGCCAAATCCACCATGGCCAGTCCTAGCCCAGCGTTCATACTGGGGGTTACTAACAGTAACCAGGACCAGACTAACCAGCCCTGGGACAAGACTATGAAAACTAGAATACTGCCAATTTATCAGGAGCTGCCACATCCCTGAAGACCTACACATTTCATTTGGTGGAAACACGATGTGAAAACATGATATAAACCGCTCTGCCTTCCTTCTGTATGTGCTGATTGAGTCTCCTGGGATTTCGGTTTGTTTGAGGTCTTCAAGCACATACCATCTGTCACTGTAAATTTTTGTGAGTTTTTTTTTTTTTAAGTGTCATTGTAGTTAGAAACATGTTGCTCTACAAATCAGAATACATCACAAAGAGCATGATTCCAGTGTGAAGTTTCCTATGTTTAATATGGGCAACTGAATATTGATGACCAACTTGTGAATGACTCCTGCTTTGTACCACTCACAATGTCACATGCTACAAGATGGCCCCTGTTGAAGGAAGGAGGAGGCTGTAGCAAAGGCAACACTCCACTGTGTGCCCTGACCAAGCTTTCAAAGCCAAACCTCACAGAATCTTATCCAAACAACCCAAAATTTCACTATGTAAACCTGTACAACCCTGTAATTTCCCCATGTAATTTCCAGTACCCAATCAGCCCAAATTTAGACCAGATTCTGTCTTAAAATGGATTATCTCATCTGAAAAGATGTTATTAACTCAATGGTTGAAAAGGCGTATCTTCACCAGGGAACGGAGGGGAGAAAGAAATAGAACTTAAACAGCATTTGCAATTCTTTTTATTATCTTTAAGAAAAAAGAATAGACAAGTTTCAAGTTCATGCTTCACTATGAAGCTAAAAGAACTAGAAAAGCAATTTCAGTAAAATGATTAAGAAAACTTCACAAAATTTCAAAATCTGTGGTTTAATAAAAACAACAGAATTTGGGCAACAAAAATCATGCATTTTTGTGCTGAAGGTTGGATTAATGTACTCCTCCTGCCACCTCCAGTTCCTAAATTTGGAGATATTTGGGTTCGTCTTAAATCTGAAAACACTGCCTAAAAGTGTCATGACCAACTTATTCTTCACAGGATGACATCTTGAAATATGTGAGATCAGATTTTCTCTGTGTGACTGGGTAAGTCGCTTTGGGTGACACCCAGCATGGGACATTGTCTAAAGCCAAGAGACCCACCGAACAGACAGGATCCAAAGCTCCACGTATCAGACTCGGGGACAGAAATCCATTTTGACAAATGGAGAGATAATGGTCCACATTTTTAGAGGCCCACAGAACCCCTTATCCAGTTTGAGCAGCCGTAGCTAACACAGGGCTGAACTTCCCCAAGCCTGGTGGAGAGGAGACAGGGATGGGAGATGCTCTGTTTCCTAGACTTGACATTTGTGATTCCTACACGCAGTTATCATATACTGCAAACCAAACAAAAAAGACTACATGCACATGTTCACACAGTTAATCCTCTTTCAGCAGAAACGAGAAGAAACACACCCTTTTGGAGGGGGGTGCAGAAGAGAGAGGAAGAAAAGCCCTGAAATGTGAGGTTACCCTTTTCAGATACAGCTCCAAGCTAAACCCACATTCTATTTTCTTTGATCCTCAAACTTCAATCCAAACCTTTGCGTTTAAATGGGATTTCATTCTGAACTAAAAGCAGTTTAAATGGAGACAAGAAACTCTTCCCCTCTCCCCTCCTGTCAAATCATTAATTTGAAGCTACAATATTGAGTGCAGCTAGAAAATCTGTAAAACTTTCTGGCTTGAAGTGATAAGGACAAACAATTGTGAAGCTCACTCCAAAGGTAGGAGATAAATAGAACAATTTGCTTTCGTTTAACTTAAAGAAAAAAAAAGAAAAAAGTTCAGGATAAATTTGAGAATTTTGTAAATGGTCCATATGAGAAAAATAGTCCCTGTTGGTTTTAACTGGTGGCTCAATTGCCTTCCAATACCAACAGGGCAAGGTTTCACTCCTGTGCTGAATTGATGAATGATTTTAAGGCTCCATTGAAACTCTGTCTCAAGACAAGCAGTGAGTTAGATTCTACTCTAAAATGCTGGCATTACCCACCAAAACCCAAATGCATTACACATATTCTGCAGCTATGTATCTAAGCCCTAGTTCCCTTAACAACCATACCTGAGGCTCTGGGTGCAGCCCCTACTCATACTCATTTCTTTTAGTGTAGGATTGTTTAGGCTACATCAAAATGAAGTACAAAGCTTTCCAGCATGGAAAGCATGTAAAGAAATCACTACAATTTGGGTTTTACCTGTCTCTAGCTTTCCGGCTACTAAGCAGCTTCAAAGTTCTGCTGCTTTGCCCAAAGGAAACAGGTTGAACAATATCCATAGGTATCTGCTGTACACACACTAGTGTCTCACCTTGTTTGGGACCATTAGGAATGGCTTACTCTCACACAAAATCATTTTCGTGTTATATTTAACACAAACTATCCACTTACTGCACTACGGACTAAGGACTTTCTGCCTCATGAAGGAATTCATTCATATTGATTCATTGGTTGTGGGGATTTTTGGTTGTGGGTGATTGGTTTTGGTGTTGGGTTTTGGTTTTTTTTTGGTTTTTTTTCAAACACACATTTATTTACAGCAAACTTAACAGAAGACATCCATGTACCAACACTGACATTAGTCATAACTGAAAGCCAACGGGTAGGGTCATGAAGCCAAATAACACCAAATGCTGGTTTCTGTCATGAATCAAAGCCTGCTACTTTTATCAAGGATAAAAAAAGACACCATATGGTGAACATCAACACATCAAGGATAACACAAGACAATTTGCAAACAAAGTCTAATGCTGCAATCTAAAAACCACAGTCAATATTTGGGACAATTTTCCTCTCAAAGGCTATGCCCCAGAACTAGTACTTGCTAGTTCTGGAGACCTCTGTCATGGATGCTGATGACACACTGGTCCAGTGATCAGGAGTTCAAACCAAAAAAACAGTAGAAGTAGAAAACCTGCAGGTCCCAGACAAAATATGCCATCTGGGTACATCAAGTGCCAGGTTTCTTGTTGACAAGGGCCAGACAAATGGGCTGGTTTTGGAGACAGCATGGCTGCTTGTGAATCCTTGTCAGTAATATGTCAGGCCTTGTCAAAAAAGAAAGCGTTAAGTTTTCAGTTTCAACCCACTGATCACTTCTGCTCACAAAGGATGGCTGTTCATTCAAAGGCAGAAATTTAATTACTTAATATCAGTCACTATAAGACACAATTTTCCTTGATCTCAAGGGGCATATTTTTCAATACAAAGACCAAGCCAGAATCTTAGAAGGCCCTTCTAATTGAGGGGCCAAAGGAGAGGGGTCTCACCCCCTGAGATGTTTGAACAGTGGGCCACCTGAGCAAAAATATTATACACTGGAGATAGGATTTTGCTGATTTTTCCCTGAAGAAGATTAGGTTAAGCTTGTGCTTGTCTAACGATACACAGTTCATCAGGAAAAAGTTTAAAAAATAAAAAGAGAAATGTGTTTTCATATCAGGTAAGAGTGGACATATGACTTGTTCTCAAAATGGATGAGCCTGCATCAATCTGGAAGATTGACAGCTTTATTTCCATCTACCTGACCTGAACAATAGCACATTAGAAAACATTTCTCCAGATCCACGCTTGGGCATTTGAACATTCATATTGATATCACTTTAATCCCATTTGATTGTCTAGGAAAAAACCCACAGTTATATGTATTTAATTATATCAGACAAAACCTTATTTGCTGCAGCAAATCATTTGTACAGGTATTTTTCCCCCCTCTCAGAAACCGCTTTTTCTCCCCCTCAGACTTTTACAGCCTTGCAATTGCAAGGTTTGTGGCACTTGCCAAGGGTGAAGAAATCCAATTTGCTAATTCAATCATCATTTGCAAACTAAGGACTGTAAGCATGTATTAAAATTACATTAAAATATCTGGAACACAAGCTATGTTGATGAATACATTCTCAGAGTAAATAAAGGCACCTTTCAACTGAAGCACTTAAAGCCTGTGCATATTTCTGGATCAAGAATTTTGTCTCCTCCTGGACAAAGCTCTATCATTAATGAAATTAATAGTAATAAAACCAGAGTTCAAACCTTCTCTCCTACCTGGAGTATTCTAATAAAGTGAAAGTTAGTCTGCAGCTGAAGTTAAGGCGAGCAGCACTCAAGTCCCTCTTTGCAACAGGATGAATAATAAGCCATTTAATGGAGCCCCTTTTTTTAGTGGTTTTATTTAAAATACTCAAGCCCTCTGAATTCCAGCACATACATGCATGAGATGAGTGCAAGGGAAATAAACAAGAAACCCCAGTGTGACTCAACAGCAACAGTCCCATAGTACTCAATTACATGTTTTAACATTGCTTTGGGTCAGATTTATAATTGATATTTAAACCTACAACCCTCCAAAATCAGCAAGAATTCAGTTTCAAGTGTGATTCTTAAGCACATCTGGAAATCCCACTCTTGGCCACCTGTAAAATATGCCCATCACCAGGCTCTGCTCTGAGCTGACAGAGTCCTCCCTGGAAAAAGCCTTGCACACATAAGCCACAGAGTGCATTTGTGGCATTCAAGCCTTAACAAATGACCCTTATTTTCAGTGTCTCCAAATTAGATTATTGTGCCAGAATTTCTCAATTGGAGATGTGAGAAAAGCGCCTTCAGGCAATCACAGATGCAATAATACTCTCCCTTAATTTATTTGAGAAAACAGCCTGAAAATTGGGACGGTCATATTTTCTTGCCAATCAAGAAAATCTATATTCTCACCTGCTCACAGATAATAGCTGAGTAATGTTATTCACCAGCAGGCATCCAGTCTCCCAATCTTACTTGGGCTGGATTAGCATCTATTCCTCTGATGCCACACCACGGTATGTTCTACTCCACGCTTTTTCCCTTCAAAGATTTTACTTAATCCTCCCATAGAGATCCTTAGGATCGATGCATTCTACTTCAATTCTTATCTTAGTCCCGCCCAGAACACCCTTCGAAACAGGACCAGATTTCTAGGTAAACACATGGAACGGATCTTAGGAAACATCTATTTTCACATTGGAACAAATTAGAGAAATATTAATCTTGCACGAGGCCTATGACTTCTTTTACCAGCAATAATTCCTTCCTGTTAGGATGCTACATGTACAAGATTTTAAACACTAAAACCCAACACAGGATCATTTGTCCATTTTACAACAATTATAAACAGAGACTTAGAAAGTTGAAATGGCCACAACAAGAACTGAATAACCTGGAACTGGAACCTCGTGCTCTTCACAAAGAGCATATCTTGCTCTATACCACAAGGATTTCCACATCATTCAACACACATGTTGTCTGGAACTAGAGGATCAGATAGTTGAGTGGCTGTGAAGATTTCAAAGTGCAACCTCATCCCATAGAGAGGTCAGCATGGCAGCCTACGATGGATAAAGTTCAAGTTTTCAAAGGTCACTAATTCTGCTGACCATGAGCTTAAAAACATACATACATAACACTGTCCTTTTGCTCTTTCAAAATCAGAGAGCAATTCACAGTAACTGGGTATCCAGGTTCTTGAGGAGATTTCAGCATCTTAAGCCTGACAATCTCTGCTGTATACAACTCCATACCTGTTGAGTTTGAGGAGCAGGATAGCAGAAAGGCAAAACTCAAACCTGTTTGCAGTAAACGCTTTGGATGAATAAACCTGGAATAATCCTAAAGAGCAAAATCAGCTAATCCCAGCTCCAGAACAGGTTTCAAATGCAAAGCAGAAAGACTGCAGAAAAGCAGTTATTGTCAACTGTTAGAATCATCATTTCTGCTTTTCTAGCATTATTTTATGTAGGTAACTGAAAGTAGTTCAGAGTAGACTGAAGTCAGGATGGTACCACTTCAGACTACTTCACTGTGGTTAAGCACAGAGAAGGAAAGTCCAGAGTGCTAGTGGTAAAGAGCCCACAAATCCCATTACAATTCAGTACAAGCTGCAGAAAGTGTTTGTCTACACTGAGCAATGCAGCCCAGCACCGAGACAGTTAAAAAGGCTTTGAAAAAGCCAGCTCAGCTACTGCGTGCAGCCCAGTTGAATAAGCTCATCAACTTACCCACCGTAGCATTTCTAGTACCCAAGCTAATGTGCTGAGCTCAGTTTATTTGTTGGCACTGGTAATTTCAACACTATTTGCATCACTGCAGTATGTGGCTTCTGTTGCCCTCAATTAATATTTGTCAGTTTATCATCACAGTGTCACAGTTTAGCATACATTAAGCAACACAACTGAGTGACACACTTCCAGGCTTGCTCTTGCTCCCCCTGAGAAGGTACTGTCAGAGCAGGGGGGAAGAAAAGAGGAAGGGAAGAGTTAACTCTGCTGAAAACAAGCTAAAAAAAAATCCACTAGTCTCACAGGCTGATTAAATACTGTGGTTTTTATCTAAAACCTCTTAAGTCCATCTTGTGCTCTCTTTCTCCTGCCTCACGTATCTGAAATTTCTCTGAATTGCTTTTTTCCTGAGAGAAGTTTGTCTTTACAAGCTGTAGTCAGATAAGAAAATATTCTTCATATTTCTTTTTCTTTATGCCATGCAGAGACAGCATGTTATCGAATGCAAGCCTATGACATGATCACTGAATCAACTCCTAGATTCCAGAGTGAACCAAAGATTCCAGTGACCACCACAAAGTATCATTGATACTGACTACCAAGATACAACATTTGCAGTATTAAAAAACTCCAGATTCTAAAAATCCCAGCCTATTCTTAATCACTAAGCAGAACTGCATATTATTTGCTGCAATATGTAGTTCCTAGTTTGGTTTTGTCTGTACAACATAGACCTGACAAGTATTCCACACAATTTCTCCCATGTTAGCTCACAGATCTTACAATTCTTTAGGCCAGTTGTTGCAAAGTTTCTCATTTAAGATTATCCACTGCATTAATCTGACCCATTTGATAGAAAAGTGTTGCCAAGACCTGTAGGTAGGACCCCTTTGTTGGCATCTGGTAAGACAGACATGGCTAAGAAACTTAGTTTCTCAATTGCATTATAAAACTAAAAAAGCAATGCTGAAAAGCTGAGATCCTGTTAAGAATGGGCTTTATATTTAACCAACAATGCTATTACTGTGTCATAAAAGCAGATATATTACAAAGCTGTAATTATACACACAAAAAAAGGCAGCTTAAAATCTGAAATGGATGTATTTCTTCACTTCCTCACTGCTTTACATTCTTTCCTTTTAAAAACAAAAACAACAAATACCTTCAGACCAAGGAAATGTTCAAGGTGCAGGAACTCTCCAAGTCTCAAATATCCCTCATAAAACTGCACTTTTGAGTCCTACTAAGCCAAAAGCAGCTTAATTGCCTGCAACGGCAATTCCAGTCACTGCAAATCATATACAGCTCTCCCATGAAAGCATTAAAGAGCTAAGACTTAATTAGCATCCCTGATTAAATAGCAATTCATACAGCCATTATGTCTTCCTGTTAGGGAGCACAGTGCTCTGAAGCAGCAGCAAAGGAGAAAACAAACAAACACACACACCTCCTTCTTACACCCAAAAAACCTACCACCACTTACTTTCTTCAAACTTTATCATGGCAAATATTCATCTTTTATGATGGAAAGGTGACTGCTGGCCACACTTGGAACACTCCTGGCCAATCATAGTCGTTATAAAAACATAGAGCAGCTCTAATACCAAGCATGAGAAGACTCCCACAGGCAACCACGTTTCAACAGCCTGCAGATCTGGGAGAGGGAAAGGGGGCAAAAAAAAAAAAAAACCAAACCACCACAACAGAAAAACCCTACATCACTGATAAACCTCTAAATAACAAGCATTTCTGAAATTCAGCTCAGCTCTTATTCTTTCCTTCTTATGCTTCATACTTCTGAAAGGCATCACAGGAAAATATTAAGCCCTCCTTGGGATGGCTAGGATGGCAATTCTCCACCCTTCTTGCTCTTTGGGAATCCTGAACTGATGGAAAAGAAGAGACCAAAAGCAATTCTAAGAGACAGAGTATATATCCATACAAACATCCTCTCCATGTTTGAACATAAGAACTATGGCAGGAGCCAGAAATGAGTATACGCTGTGGTATGTAAGAGCTGGTGGTTTTTGGCGTAGGAAATGAAATCCCTTTGTTTCTGAATTTCATATACTTATTCACCTATTGGTTCTGTTCAAATGGGTGTTAGCTTGTGCCTCTTTCTTGCTGGATTTGGGAAGATCTCCAGGTAAAGAGGAGCAGCATCTAAGGGTGTGTAGTAGATAATGTAACAGAAACAACTACTTATCTCCAGACAGCTCCCACACTGGCCGTGCTCTCCCCAGGCTGGAAAGATCATGGCAGTCCCTTGTCAAGCCTGAGAACACCCTTGTTTTATGAGGCCATGCCAAGTTGGAAAATCCTACAAGATGCAGTGGTAAGAGAACATTAACAAAGAATTATGGAGAAGGAACAAAAGTAATTTAGGAGTTCGTATGCGATGAACATCAAAAAAGATTAAGATTTTAACAGGATTGGAGGGATACAGGTGCCAGAATTAGCGGAATGGATCATCTACTATAGCACAGACTATCAGTTCTCAAATCCTGAAGACAGATGATTTTTGGCTTTAAGTGACACAGAAGTGGCACAGGGGCAAGAATCGATTTGTAAGAAAGGTCCTGGATATTACCCCAATTGCTCTAGGGGAGCAAATGAAGTTTTGGAAATTTATCTCTTAGACAGTGGAGAATTACACTGCAGCAATATTCCTTCACTCACCTAAAATGGAAATCTTAGATAAGTGAAATAAGTCTGTGATGAGGACAAATACACTGTTGTATGCCAAGACTCCAGTAAATTAGCTAGACAGACACAACAGTGACAGATGGGATATGAGAGAAGAGCAAGTTACTCTCTTTGGCGTTTGAAATGTCCTTTGGATACTGATCACTGCTAATGTGCCTTCTGGGGTTTGCCAAGTCCTGTTCCATTGGCCTGTGGAAAGCCAGAGGTCAAACTTACATATAAAAATCTGAATACTCATTCATATTTGAGCAGACTGACTGGAAGAGATCTTTCTTTGCAGGATAGCTTAACAGGCCTTCCCTTCTGCACTGCTCCTGTGTTTTCTCTAGCATTCCTCATTTCTGCCTCTTATCCTCAAAGAGACCTTGGATTAGCAGGCATTCGCATAGAACTGAAGGAAACTCCTTTTTTTCCAGTCACAATCTTCTCTTGCAGTTACCACCTACTAAATATTGTACAGGTGTTTGATATCAGCATTCAAAGTACTGCTTGCTTCATGATGTTCAACAGCCTCAAGTGGGGTCTGTCTTTGTCTATCATTTCTCTAGCTTAGTCAATGCCCCTGAGAAAGTGAATAACCAAGATTTTTGGATGAAGGCTTTCACGGTCCCCAAAAGAATTCAAGGCTATCATTGAGCATGCAAAATAACTTACAGAGGAGCCTGAAGCAGTTTCAGTTATTTGCACTGTAATACATGACTGCTCAGTTGAAGAAAGAAGCTTGGAACAACATATGGTACCAATTACCTATATCCTCCTGTAACCAGTACTTTTTCTTTTCAGATACAATTTATCTGTCCTGCTTGGCAGCTCAACTATCGCTCGCTCTTCTCTTGAGGAATCCTACCACATGCAGATGCTATTTTTATGCCAGACAAATTATTTCTGCAACCACATTCTTCACAATAAGCCTATCCTTGTGTTCCATCCAAGTCATAATCAAGTGTCATAATTTGTGACTGTGAAAGATGCCTTGGCACTTTTTGAAAAAGTAAATCCAGAGTCTTGGCAAAATTTCTGTTTTGGTAATTGCATTCTGTCTATCTGTAGTTCCTGTTTTCTAATAAAAACAGCTGATGAGTTCTACCCCAGATGTGATTAGTAGCATATCCCAGGTTCCAGGAAGCTGTTAAGTCAAACAAACTTAATAATGAGCAACATTAATTACAAGCCTTGAGTCTCATGCATCTGCTCTACAGGTATTTTTACACTCTTTTTTCAGCTCCCAGCATCACATCACAACAATAGCTGGATTCAGAGATTTACTCATGTGATTTCTATTGAGGACACTTCCTCTTTGAAATGCTGGTCAGAAACCCAGAGAGAATACCAATGGCACATTAAAGCTCATTTCCCTCAGCCTACAGCAGCAACTTGGTAGTGTTTAGTTACGTCCCACTTACAAGTTTCCAATCCTTAGCTGAAAAGAATGTCCCACAGCTACATAGGTAATTGTGCCAAATACTAGCTTCTTGCAAACAAATCCAAAGGGAAGCAAGATACCTATGTATTTTGGAATAATGAATTTGGCATCATTTCATCTTGCACTGTTTTTATAATGCAAATTGTCATATTAGAGACCAAAAGTAAAACAGAAAAGTGATTTGCGAAAGCCAATTAAAAACCAGGGAAGAAAAAAAAATTAAAAAAAGTGAACTAACACACATGAGAACTGCTACAAAAAGCCACCCAAATGACATAAACATCTTTGTATCCATGGGTTATGTCTCAGGGTCCATTAACTTTAAAAAAATTTGGAAACGAGTACAACATGCTATGAAAATCACTTCTCTAAAAACAGAAGAACAAAGACAGCAGTATCACGAGGTACCATGTTTACTGTATGCCAATAGAATATCCTTGCTCAACCTCACATTTTCCATAAAAGCCCCAAACATATGAATTCTTTAGTGGCAACTCTGCAAGCTCACCTGAGATCTGAGAGGTAAGAGGTGCTTTGAATAGCTCAGCCTTGTCACCACCCCTCGGGTTGAACACTTGCCACAGTGCCACGTTCTGCCAGGTATTTGTTGCAAAGAGTAGTGCTGGATGTTCAGTAGTTCTCCTGAACTAATTTTTCTTACATTTTGAAAACAATTTCCTAGCCTTTCTAGCTGGGAATATCACCTTCCAAATGTGAAGCAAATAACTGCTGCTTTCTCAAGCTCTATAAGAGCACTTTTTTTCCTAACAGAGCATTAATTTTCTTTTTATTAAATATATATAGCAGTGATGACATCAGCAAAATATGGTATTTTTCATAACAAATCAATATTTGATCAGAATGACATATGATGATATATTTTTTCCTCTTTAAATCTAGTTCTGTGCTTTTCCCCCCCAACACGAACACGGATAACTTTTGCTTTAAACTAGTGAGATTTAAGCACATGCTTGAAACTAAGGTAACACCCAAGAAGTTTGACATATCTTAACCAGGCCATATACAAGGTGAAGTTGCTCTGGCCAGTAAGACTCAGCACGAGGAGATGTGGGCTGGACAGTCATCTCTGCTATGTGTCTCCTAAGATAGGTTAGAGATGTCATAATGTCCCTCAGTCTCATTTCCTTTCATTATTAGCAATCAAAAAGCTGCCTACTTGAGGAAGATCCCAAACTGGCAAGTGTGGTCCTTCACCCTCCCCCCCAGTTTTATTTTTTCACAGCTCTATTACTTACGTGGTATAGCTGAAGACAATATTAGCTGGGGGCTGTTCTGTATCGCTCGTTTTACTTGGGTCTGCATACAAATCTCTTAACCATTCTGTTGTTCACGAGCAAGCCAAAAATAGTTCTGCTGCTTCTCCCAAATTTCTATCTAGGCTGTGGTGATACCAGGAGGAGAGCATTCATGAAAGTAATGAGGCACGATTCCAAGAGAGACCTGCAAGGGAGGAGATGGTTCCATTTATTGGCGAGGGCTAAATGTCCTCTTTTTACCTCGCTACAAATGCTTCGATTAAAAATAAAAGAAATTTTAAAAAGCAGAGATCTTAATGACTGGTTCAAGGCTTCACAGCAATTAAGTGAGAGATCCTGAGTAAGCACTTAATGTCTCTGGTTTCTGTGACTAGGAAAATTCTAACAAAAATATCCAAAAGATGACCTTACTTCAATGAATTTTAAAATAAAATGGAACAAGAAATATTATTCAGTATCAAATTTCTGAAAAGAATGCTGAGCCTAACGCAAGACCACTGACCAGCAACACACCCTCAGTGCAGAGCTCCTAGAGAATAGCTACAGGCATAAGGAATACAGCAGAAAAATCCCTTCCAGTCTCTCCACAGTCCCTGGTACCCAGGTGCCAAGAGAAGGACAGGAGATACTCTGCCGTGGAGAATCCCAAGGCAGGTCTTCATTCACAGAGGCCGACATAACTTTGTGACCAAACCACCATTACAAAACTATAGTTTGTAGAACTCAGTGTTGTAAATTCGTGGGTTTTTAAATTATTTTCCTATTTACTGACTGCACAGACAATTTTCCAGTGACACTTGTTCACCTACTGAGAGAGAAGCAAAGCTATCTACATTTCCACACAGTGGAGTAGGAATGTTCTCTAACACTTTGTTTCTAGGTTTCAAGCTGGGAACACTGTGGTCCTACAGTCCCAGTATTTCTAAAGGAATTAAAACTGTCCCTCAGGCTTCACTCCTGCAAGCACATTTCTCCATCCATCTTGTGAGCCCTTCCCCTCACACCAAGATCTGGACCAAAATTCTGGAACTTTGGAGGTAAAATGCATTTCCCATTATACAGGCCTCAGAAGCCTCAAATGAAATAAGGGAATATTGGTCCCACAATTCTTCCAGCTCCAGAAACGGGAGGCTGGAGGAATACACGCTTTTTTTTGGGAAAGCAGAGTTAACCTTGGAAGGGAAAACATTCAAAAGACTGAGAACTGGCCGAAAACAAATCCTGACCTATATAATATAATAGGTTTTGTTTACTGAGGCATGAGCGAGTGAGATACTACTTCACTGCTTTAAGTGAATAGGCTCAGCGCCAAAGCTATCAATGGAATTATATCTGCTGATGCTGCTGGGAAGTTCTGCTCTTTGCACAGCATTCAGTGAGGTGTAAAATGAGGGCTTAATGTTACTTGCTTGGACTCATTTCAAAAGCAATTGCCGCACCTGTTCATACCAACACACACACCCAGCATCCAATACTGTAAGAGCTGGATTGAAAGGATAAAATTATGATTTATATTCCTACATGTTTCTTTATTGTTCACTAGTCGCCTCCTTTCTAAGGATTTTCCTAAAAAGAAAAAAAATAAATCTGTTTCTGCCAATTAGACAAAATAACTGATTCCTTGTATCTTCTCTCCACAAGAAAAGAAGTCTCTCTGCATTGCACAATTTGGAATATGAACAACGTATGAACCAAGTAATGGGGACACCTAAGGAATAATTCGCAGGAGTGAATCGTATACCCCTTTGAGTGCAATAAAATAACAAGTGGCAAAACAAGACCTTTTTCTCCAGCGACAAACATCAGTCCTTATCTGCATAGCACAGAGAGAGGGAAGTGCTTTCTCCTCTGATTTAGCTCCAAGCCAATCTAAAGCAGTCAGAATGGACTGACTCCAAACACACTGCAGGGCTTGCCAAACGCAGGGCTCGGTTCTCTTAAGGGGTGAATATCCTCAGCTTCCACTGGGAGCTTGTGTTACTTTGAAGGGAAAGGACATTTGGCTAAAAAGAGCCAATTTTAATGAGCCTAAAGAAACAAACAGGGCACCGTGCTATAAAGTTATTGCAGTAGGGAGAGAAAGAATCATCTCCCTATAGCTCCCTATATCTCCCTATAAAAATTGGCTTTCAATGATCAACTTGGAAGAAGCAGAGAAAGTAAGAGACCAGAGTGACATGCATATAATATCTTGATTTGTTAAATTTTTCTCTATAAGCTGCTCAGAACTAGACAAATAACAAAATCAGTGCATGCGCATAGACCTGATGACCTCCAGAGGTTCTTCCCAATTTTAATTTTCTATGAGTGCATACCATGAGTTTTCATGATGCTCACCACATCTCTAAAGGTGGCACGCTGCTCAGAGATCCTGGGAGAAGGAGGAAGAAGTGTCAGACCCACGGATGCCTGTTTAATTGTTTAGACCAAGATAGCCACTATGGATAAAGCTTTCCATCAAGGAAGGCAGAATAACTTTTCCTGTCTTTTTTCCTTTTTTTTTTTTTAAATAGAGCAAATAAACTCAAAATATTATTTATGTAAGTGTTCACTGAAGGGCCTCTAACCAAGTTCAAGGGGGCACACCAGCACATGTATCAAACTCACAATATCCTTATGGGGCAACTACAGTCAGGGCAAGGCTAGTACTTTGTTTAAGGTGGCAAAATTTTTTACTTGCTTGCCCCACTTCAGAAGGGCCAATGTCACTTTGTACATTTTTATAGTCTGTTCTGTTTTTTCAGGTTTGTTCAGACACAGAAAGCTCATGCTATGGCTATCAGCAAGCCATCACTTACATCAATGAAAGATTAGGGCAAACTGAGGAAAGTTGGTTTCTCTTATGCTACGGAAGCATTTGTGGGTATGAAGTGGCTCAATTAGAAAGACAGAAGCGAGTAAAACTTGTCTATTTCTTACAGCTAACTTGTAAGAAAAACACAACTATGATAAGCGTTATTTTTTTTAAACAATGTATGACGTTTCCAATTCATTCACAATATTTGCAAAGGGAATATAAAATAATTATATGCCATTAGGAAAGCACTGATAAAAGATCACCACTGGATCATATTAAAGTTACGTGGCTGAGTTTTTCAAAGGAGCCAAAAATACCTATGTATGCATTTCAGTGGGATTAAGGTATCTATCTTTCTTAGACTTCTAAGAAAAAGAAAAAAAGTGCCCTGAATCATTAATGTCTACTTTGGTTCTGAAAGACTAGATTTAATTATGTTTTGGTCTAATGGCTGACACAGCCTAGGAAAGGAAAAATGTAGATGAGAGCAGGAAAGGGATTACATCTGCCAATCATATCCACAAATAGCACTACCACTTTTAAGATCCATCGGACCAAGTCTTGAAACCTTTTATTAGCAAAGAAATTCCCATTAACTGAGAATGTTCCACACTAGACAGCACTCCATACCTTGCATAATTCAGCTACTGAATACAAACTACTATTTCCAACTCTTCCAGTATTCAATTTTTATTATGCACAACGTACTCCAGTGCATACAACAGCTCTTTTTAGGGCTTATCACTGCAAGATGACAAAGTGTGAGCTTTAAACTACCCTTGAAGATTTCCCCTCCCTGTAAAGATGCCAATCTGAGATTCCACAAGCAAAGGCATCTTC
>BJBW01006390.1:93104-172618 GCA_004320125.1 Scolopax mira | reverse complement strand
ATGATAGATTATGTATTTCAGATTCCTCTGCACACCCAACCAGTGTCTGAATTTCACCTCTGATTTTAAGGAAGCTGTCCTCGTCATTCAAACAAAATATAGAGCCTTGTTTCAAATTGAATGCAGATTATTTTAGTTTGCTGTTCTAGAAGTGGAAGCATTTTGTGAAACCAACAGTGACATTAGGGAGCTGAGACTGAATTAATCCTATAAAACAATAAGTGGAAGCCGAATTCTTTTTTTGATACCTCTCCTCCAGACAGAACAATAACCAATTCAGCTTTCCTGATGAAAATAAGGACTCTCCTCCCCAAAATGTCATGGCAGCCCAGCTGTCATTCAGTCAACATTTTATGCTTCCCATAACTGTGTCTAAATGCACTGCATTGCCCACTCCTGTAGGTGTATCAAGCCCAGTGGAATTACGGCCTTCTACAAACATCCCCCAGTTTCTCCTTTACACTTCCAGTCTCTCTTCCAGCTCCCCAATTTCCACTCTAAGAGCCTCCTGCTGGAAAAGCAATGCTCATTTCTAGCAGCAGCACAAAAATCCTCTGTCTTGAAGGTAGGAACATCACGGAGTAAGCCTGCTGTACAACTAACATTCACAGTGAGGACTACAGAATAAACCTTGCTACCAAAACTCACAGAAGATAAACAACTACACAATCACTTCCCACACAAACACAGCAAGTGCATTTTTTTAAAAAAAAATAATAAAATAAGCAAAGCAGTGTGATCTTAACTAGCCCAGCGCAGTAGAGAAGATAAGTGAATGTGGCCAACCTACAGATAGGCTCAGAAGTTCTTCACATAGAAAGCCATTCAGCATAACCATTGATAATGCAAGTAGAGCAGAATGTAGGGTACCCGTGCAAATCTTCTGACACCAGCCACTTTCTGTTGAGGTGCATGAATACAGCACTGATGAATAAAACTAGCTGGAGCCATACATTTTTGCTTTCAGACACAAGATGGGCTGACAAACATGCCAGATGCTAAGTGTAATAATCACTTGTGTTCCTCATTCTGACCCAATGTTAGTTCTTAAATAACAATTCTTAGGGGTTTTGTTATGGGCCTTTTTTTTTTTTTTAATGGCTACAGCATTCCTAAACTCAGAATTTTTTTGCTTGCTTACGGCCCTAATCCAGAGTGTGAGGTACCTGCTGCTATTCAAAGCTTTTCAGCTGCAAGTTCCTCTCAGCTTTAACTTCTTCAAGGGGCCCAGTGCCAAATCACCTACCTGCTGAGGAGAGCTAATTACTTAGAGCAGAACCACTCGTTACCATCCTGCCAAAACTACCAGACCACTAAGTGGAATAAAATGATCTATGAAGGACAAAAAATGTCCACAGTTACATTCTTTGGCCAGTCTTTAATCCCAAAGAGTCCAAGCAGTGGCAACTACTCTTGTAGTCCCAAGTAGCAATTGTTTCATCAAGGCTTCTTTCCACTGTGGCCAAAAGCCTCTTATGTGCAGGCAGGGAGTTGGGCCTCCATAGCTGTCATCTGCTTTCCAAAGAGGACAGAGGATAATGCTAGACACTTATCATTCCTTTTTGTGGCCATTCCTTTGTAGTGTTCATTATTTACATCCACAAGGGAAGAACAATTGATACATCTTTGTGCAATTACAGCTATTTTTCTTCATTCTCTGCTTCAACAATAGGAGCGCGTTTTCTATCAGCTTGGCTATCCTCAATCTGCCCACCTTTGTCACCCCTTAGGAAGACACCTGCCCATTAATCTGCAAGGTTTTTTTGTTTGCTTTCCCACATGCTTATCAGTGTTACCCATCATCAATGTGATTTTTTAGATCCTCTGCATGGAACATGGAAGCAGTCAATCTTGACTGCAAATACACAAACGTGATTAATCCCTGCAATACATGGTGGCAAAAATAAACTGCAATAGCTTTTGAGGGAGCCTGAACCTATCACTTTTCAAGACAACATCTATATAACCCTTGAAGAAAGAAGATTATTCCCCTGCCCCTCCATCTCACCTCTTACATCAGTACATCTATAAATGAAATGAATTCATCTGTAGACACAATACACATAGCTTTTAACCAGCAGCACATACATGGACACTCACATATTGAGCTGCCGTATCTCAGGCACCTCTCAGCAATTTTTTTTTTTAAGTACTTGAAGCAAATAAGTGCTTCAAGCACATAAGCAGCTCTGCCCTTGCCACGCAATTCTGTTGCGATATTCTACAACCTCAAAAATAGTGACAAAAGGAAAACATAGTGGCCTCACGAAAGAAAGCCAGTATTTTACAGGATTTACTCAGAAAGCATTTGTTCCTCAGAAATAAAATAGCTTTTGTGTTACTTGGAAGACAAGGCAGCAAGTTCTTGTAAAAAGAACAAAAGAGCAAACTAAATAGGGCTGCCTTTCTAATATTGTCAGTGCTGGCACAGCCACGATCTGCAAATAATAGCATGTGGGGTTTTTTAAAAAATAGATCTTAAAAAATTATCTTGGAAATTTGTGAAGATCTTTAAAGGTCCATCTGAGCACTTCCCAAGCCCATATTTGTCCATTATGAAACTGCTATGGTAAAAATATACACACTCTTAAAATAAAAAACATTCTTTCATAATTTTCATTTAAACCTTCCCCACCTTCAAGGTTTTACCTTCATGAATTACCCATTTATTTTTATGTAATCTGCATAAAGACAGACAGAGGTGGAATATAATGCTGAAGCTCAATTTTCAATATTAAAAAGTATAAAGCTATAATTAATAAATTCCACCAGTCACAGTTCAGCTCCCTTTTGTGGGAGGAATTATACTGAGACAAATCAAAATGTTTCATGGCCTCTCTAAATTGCTTTTGAACATTGCCCTTGAGAAGCTCCAAGTCTTTATCATTTATATCAAACCCGATTTCCATTGAGACTACACTAGTAGTGTGTAGTCTGTAAATCTGTCAAGTCCCCTGGAGACCCCTGGCAAGCACTTCTGTAAATCTAGTGACTCCTTGGAAACTCTTGTTGTGTAAAATCAAAAAATCATTCTTTATGCTCAGTGGAAAGCCGAATGCAGATGTGGCAAAACAATCTTCCTCGCAGTCCTCCGAGTGTCGCTGTGAAGCAGAACCATCAATCTCCTCTTTCAGCCAGACGTGAAGATTAAGTTCTACCACATTGTCAGGTACTGCTGCTGCTGCTTCTTGAAGGCTTAAAGGCTCCTATGAGCACTTGAAAAGGGAGTTCTGAGTGATAAATCATCGACAGTCTCCATTTCCTTATATTTGAAAAGCCAGCAAACCCTTTCTTCTGCGCCTTCAAGAGCCAGATGCCAAGGCCAGATTCACAACCAGTAAAAATTCCTGTTGATCCATTCAAGTCACTGACCTTTCCAAGGTAAGTGCTTAGCTCTCATTCCTGCTGTTTGCTTCAGAAATAGTAATTCTTATTCCCTTCTTAACGACACATGCTGATTACTGGAACATTATTGTGTTCAGTCCAGCAACCATCTTAAGTGCCAGAGTTTTTGTGGGTTTGGGGGTTTTTGTCAGGATAGGGGAGGGGGTGGCAGCTGCATTTCTTATCAGACCTGCAGTCCTAAAGCCTATTCAGCTACAGGGTGTCAATTGCTACTTTAAAATCACTCAATTCCTATGGCTTCAGAGTAGACAAGGTAGATTTACATGTGTCGTACAGTAGATGCTACACCAGATCTTAGCAATCTGCAGCAGCTTTCAGATTCAGTGGAGTTTAATCAAGAAAAGTCACCTAAGGGATACCATGGAACTTGATAGATTCGGTAACCTGGATGGATTTCCACAGAATGACAGCACCACATTCCCCATCTTCCATGTGTGTTTGTTATCTAGCCCCTTAAACTCTACTTTGTTCAGAAAAAAAATATCATTTCCAAATATATCGTACAATGAATTCAATCCCTGATGTTATCAAGTGTTGGCACTGAAAAATCCCTGGAGGCAATCCAACAAATTTACATACATCAACACCACAAACCACCACCAGGAGCGAGCATATTCACTGCTGTTCTTCAGGGGCACTTCAAGCCAGGCTGCTGGGTGTATTTATAGATATTCATACACCTGCCCATACTTGAAAGCTGAGCATTTCTTTAAAATGGTGATACTACCAGGACAGTACCAGATTGTCCAAAAATAAAGAAGTGACAATCAATAACTGTGTCGCTGCTGCACATTCATTCAGAACCATGTTCTGAAACACCCTGTTACGATAACAGGCCATTTCCAGCTGGGTGCACAGAGTGGGCCAAAATAAAAGTTACAACTGGCATTTAGTATCACTCCATTCATTTTATCCTAATTAAAGCACTTTCTAATCCAAGCAGCTATCTTAAACATTGTCAAGTGACAGCAGGAACATAACCGACAGTAGGAAAAGGTAAGAACTGCTGAGTATATACACACACACATATATATACACACAGACAGAGTGGGATGTGTGTGTATTTATTTGTGTACATGCACACACGTATGCAGACCTCATGGTTTATCCCTGGACACCTGGCAGAAGGTCTCAGTCTTCATTGAGGTATCAGCTGCACATGAAGCCACCACAGGGCAGGAGAGACACTTCTCTAACTGGAGGCAGCAGGATGGGTTTAGCCAAACTGGTGGGTGGCTGAGTCTGGTTGTACTCAGGCTGGAGTGTAGCCAATATCTAAGGTGATATCTAGTGTCAGAGTTTACCAATTGGTTCACTTACTAAATGCAACATACATTTTGTTGCAAAAAAACACTAAGGATTTAACCCACCATTTATTATGAAATCCCAGAAAATGTGAAAAGAGTTACAAAAGAAATGTCAAACTAATGGTTTTAAGTAAACGTATCAGAATGCAGTGCCACTACTCCCTTACTATGTCTAAGAGATTTAAAATGTAACTGTCTATACATTATAAATCAGTTGTCTTGGTTATAAACTGAGATATCATCTAAGATGCCTGTTTGTCTTGGCTGTACAAAAAACACCCCACACCTGAACTCCAGAGAAGCTGATCCCATACAATCAGGTTTTTTTTGAACTGGCAATAGAACTAAGTACTCTTCTGGGATGCAGTGGCAGGATCTAAAACCAAGAATAGTTGTGCAAACCAAGTAGTCAAGAAAAAAAATAGAAATATTAGCCAAGAATAAACTGAATGGATGCCTGAGCACCGCATTTGAGATGACCCATACTGATGAACAAAGTCACACAACCCTGTAAATAATGCCTAGAGGGCACAACAGCCTAGCATTTCTAAATATGTCCTTCTCAGACACATTTCTGACAAATAATACCTCACATATTTTCAGTTACCCATCTCTCCCTCGAGGTAAGCATCTTGTTAGAGGAGACCCAGAAAATCTCACTAACTCACAGATCCTAAAGTTCTGATACTTTTAAAGCTAGATGCAGACAACACCCAGAGATTCAAACACCACCAGGCAGATATGAAACAATATACATCTCCAAAAACGTTGCAAGATCAATAATTACACAGTATCTTATCTCACCGAAGGTTTTCCAGGGATTAAAAAAAGATTAAAAAAAGGAGAGATCTTCTAGTAAATATCAGGTATCAATAGCATATTCTGTTGTTGGGTTGTTGTTGTTTTTTTCATAACTGCCTGAAATTTGTGTTCTGACACAAGTTCCTCATAGCAAAAAAATTGGGAAAGCAAATCTAAAAAAAAAAAAATAAATAATGTACAGGGTATGTATCCCCAACATCTAACTTGGGAGGCGAGTAGCAGGTTTGATTCAGTAACGCTAGCCCTGGGGAAGTCAGAACTCTTACTCTTAGAGAGAGGACAAGTGGCCAATTGCCAGCTGAAGGCAAGAGAGAGTTTCTGGCATCACCCTTCCCAGGGGTAACGCCAGGACAGCTTTGATTTGCGTTCTCTCATCTGCACAATCATCCTGTCCAACAGTGGACCCAACGGCCTTTCACTAAGGAATGAACACGGCCTAGAGATCTCATCTGAGCAAAGCCAACAGAATCCTGGAGCAGAGTACAAGCCTCTGCTGAGCTCACTCTCCAGGGCTTCAGTAAGCCGACCACTGATAGACCTTTGGATCTGAGGAGATCCATGAGGATCTGCGCTACTGGGACAATCACTAGAGTTTCTATGTTGTTATTTCAGGACCCGCAAAAAAACCCCCAAAACTCAGGCTGCAGAATTATAGCGAAACCAGTCCTTCATTCTTTTTTATGCAAGATCGCAGCCCACTACAGTATCCTGGTAGACACCGCCACTCTGGAAGGTAAGATTTTTCATACATTTAAAGAAAAAAGAAGCTCCAAAATCACAAAAAATCCCTCCAAATTAAAACCCACACGTTCTACCTTCCCCCAGCTCAGCGAAGTGAGCAATACTGTGCTCAGCCCCTTGAGTCAGTGAGTGGGGCATTTCTAAAACACACTGTTTAGCACGGCTACGCTACTAACTAGATTTGACCTCAACAAGCTGCAACAAAAATTGACTTTTCAGTGGTGTACCAACAAGAGCAATGAAGAGGTACACTGGGGAACTGGCCTACTGAGCACGTGTCAAGATGACAAGCCACTAGACAAAACATTATATAGATGAAAGTTCGGTTTCCTAAGGCCTTCTATTGTCACTTTTAACTCAGGGCACTCACCTGTAGCTTCTCAGGTCCAATACTTCGTTAACTTTGATTTGACACAGTTAGGATGCTGCTAATTCAACAAGGAATGGCTGTGAACCTACAATACTCTCAACTAGTTCTGGCCCCTTCTTCTCCCCTCACATGCAAAAGTTAACTTTTTTCAAATTAGCAAAATCTCTCTGGATTTAGTCCAGGTGACAAGCTTCTCTCAAGTGCTAGGTGGAACACGCAGCACACGAGCACAAAATTTCTAAGGAATTCAAGAAATCTTGCAATCAATATGCAGCACAGATCTCTGCACTACAGCAGTTACATTATCTTGTGTGGCACATGCACCGTTCCCATGGCAACGAGCATCCTTCATCCAACTCCATTATTATGGCTATTTGAGGCTTTCAGAATCTCTGGTGTCCAAGCCACAGCTCAGAGCTACTTTGTGTTAATAAGCCTCAGAATAGATACAAGAAGAAAAGAAGAAAATACAGCAAACTGTGTTTTTCTAATCTATAAGCCGCATGGAAAGCAAAAAGTGGCATGGGAAATACAATTCAATCAGCAAAGGGGGAGCAATTCTTATATAACTTCCTTCATTAAGCAAGACGAACATAGTGCAAATTCACTATAGCCTTTTAATTGCAGAAAAATTAACAGTCATCTCAGTAATTTTCTTGATGAAGAATGGCTTTGCAATAGGCATGAGGAAACAAAAATCTTACTGTACACCTACTGCAATATTAATTTTTCTGACATTGTTATCAAATATATAGGTCTTTACTTTTTAAAAAGAGCTGAGTTTCAAACTATCTGCAGAACAGTCCATGGAAATAATTTGATTTTGACCTTTTTATGATGTCCGATACTAAAGCTTTAAAGGGCTATTATCAAAATGTATAATCTATATTTGGTTTATATAAATTGTCCCTAGATATTTTAAGTAAGCTTTCTCTATCAATAACAGCACTTTTTTTTTCTTTTTTGGTATTTAAGCATTTCCACATCAAAGCATTATAGCAACCTCATTATGCTTTGCACAGCTTAATACAAAGTTTCTCTTAGTCACCAACGAGGGAATTTCAGACAGAAAATAAATAACCTAATTTATTAAAGCAACCCTTGACAAATCATCCCTAAGTTGCTAGCTAGAGGTTTTATCCACTGTGAAATACACATGGGTCAGTTGTAACAAAAATGCTTTGAAGTTGGAGGGTTCGAAGGCTCTGAAAAAGAGATGTTAAAATACATAAAGAAGACACTACACCAGAAAATGCCCTTACAATTTACGAAGGAGATTGACAGGCTGCTGAATCCACTTGATCTTTAGCTACACTTGGGTTTAATTTGTGTTTAACACCTGCTCAGAAAGAACAGTAATTCTTTTAACACCATCTATCCTCAGCTGGCCACGTTCAGCATCAGCTCAGGTATTGAAGGTAAGCAAGGTCAAAAGCAAGATCAGGCTTCAGAACAGACCCCTCAGGGAAATGAACGAAACCAGCTGCTGCCACTCTTACAGCTCCCCAAGCATCCAGGCATCAAGATCAACAGAACCCAGCTTCACATGGTCTCTGAACAGCTGGAATAGCCCGTCTTGAGAAGCAAACTGGAGTAGGTGCCTTTCCCCCTTCCACAGCTGCCACGTTCCAGCTCCAAAGCTCCATGTCCCAGAGCAGAGCCCAGGAGGGCCCCTGGCAGGTCCTGTTCTTTTGGGCTGGAGAGCAGGAGTTCAGGGAGAGCGACATAACACTCAAGAATGATTTTCGACTGTAAGTGACAGATATTTAAATATCAGCTTCTGCAGAAAATAAGGAAAGTAATCCCCTTCTACTACTTATAAATGAACATGCTAAGCACTGAAGAACAGAAAATAAAACCTTAGTTGTTCACAGCTACTGTCATCATTACATGCTGTTTGCCACCTGAAAGGCTCCTCCTGACCTGCTCATGCCCTCACCTGGTTGGTCCTGCAGCTCACAAGTGTGACCCATTCTTTCATCAACTCTGTGCCCCATATCAGTCTCCAGGCTGGGGCTGCCAGTCCAAACGGGCAAAATCATTTCAGGAAAGCGATGAAAGCCTGATTACTGTCTGAGAATGCAACTGCCATAAGGTTTAAGTGTCTTCATATTTGAGGCTGAAGGCATGTTGCTATTCAGCTCTGGGACCAATTCTGAATTCTGCTCACGTTTGACAGCTAGTGAAATCAATGGAATTAAATTCAAGTAAAATTAAACCCACAAAGAAGCTTAAAATACTTAATCATATAGCTTTCCGCTGTTAAATAGTTTGCAAGAGGAAAAAGTAATGGAATTTTCCATCGATGCCCTCCCTTTGGAACCCACACAGCCAGTTTGCACAACTCTAATTTTCTTGCTTGTGAGATAGAAAAACACCTTTGTTTTCACAGAGAAGATATGGAGAGATGATCTAGGAATGCTTAAACTCCTCTTCCATTTTTTTTTTGGTGCCTCAACCCAGGGATGGCTGCTTACTTCCAGCTCAAACACTGGTTCTGCATCACCCTGCTGTACGTGACCAGCAAAGGATACCAAGATGGGGCTGCAAGGTGAAGCAAAGCAGTAGACACAGCTGAGGAAGATGACATTGTGTTACCCTGAAGCCCATCTGCTGAGCTGGAGAGGATCTATCACACAAGCAGCAAGATCCTTGAGGAATTATATTCTTTCAGAAATATTAAAACCCCGTTCAAATAATCCCAGTTAATTTTCATTTCGGAAGGTTAGATAGTCCTCAGAATTTTCTCTAATTGCATATTCCTCAGAATAGATCCCTCTGGTTGCTCTGTAATCAAATCATAATTAAAGCATCTGTGTCGTTTTATCTATCCCTTCCTGCTATTTGTAGCATTTACAGAAGGCAACAAAGATGCAGCATGCAAAATTTCCAGCATCAAGGCTCATCATCAGAGCAATAATAGGGATTTGTGCTAGTGTGACTGTCTGAGTGTCTCCTTAGGCTTTCATTAGCCTTTAAAAACAATTGAGGAAGAGAAGAATACTAAACAGTGCCCCCCTTGTTGTATCCACAACTGGAGGCCATGTTTTATTCCCGTGATACTTGTTTTTAAAACAGCTGCCTCATTTCATCTCAGCTTCACTGAGAAAACAGTCAGAGTGGGGAAACAGTTGTCCTCACCTGAAATTAAGAGATACATTACATAGCAATATCACCTAGATAGAGAAAAAAACATTTTCTCTTTGAGCACTGCATCAGTAGTCAGACTGAGTCTCCACTACATTCCAGCCAGGAAGCAAGCAAGCAAACAAAAAAACCAAGCAGCAAACTCATTCCCCCAAACTATATCACAGAACCCCCAAATTAACTTATTCCAGGGTTCATACGGGTGACAAGTCATGTTTCAGAAGAAAGGGGAGAGCACAAGCTGTGCAAACTCTCCCCTTCCCCTCCAACACCCACTACTCAGAAGTGATGAAAACACTGAGCAAACTTCTCTGGGAAAACAGTTTGCATCCTGAACTTAGTTTTAGCTATTCAGAAGGAGGAAAAGAAAATATTTAAAAAAAAAAAAAAAATCAGAATTTCTTGCACAAGCAGAATTCTAGATCAGACTGGGACAATTTACTTGTGAATATTTAGTTTGTATTGAAAAGAATACATTGATTGGTAGCATATATTGAAGCAAAAATTTTTGTGATATTCCCCACCAACATAACCTTTGCTTCCTTTCTTCTACCCTACAGTTAGGTTTTGTTATACAATTCTGTAAAGTTACAGAATGAACCTCAACTGTGTAGGCATAGCTTGATATGAATACAATTGGTGTGAAAAGTACCGATTTTTCACTGTAAGCTTTCCCTTATAACATCATTCCAATTAGATATTAAAATAATTGTTATGTTACATAGAAAAGATTTTATTTACACAAACATTATTCTAAGAGAGTGCTTCAAACTAAAGTCAGCATTAAGCTTCGTAACAACACATCACATCTTTTAAAATGCATAGATCAAAAGTGGAATAAAATCAAAATTTTCCAGCTTAATAAATCTCTCTATTAATCATCCTTAAATAACTTCTATTTTTAGACAATGAATTCTTTCAGAAATAATTTTGAGCAGAAAAGTGATTTTGGAACAATCGATAACCTAAATATGCTTAATTTAAATCTCAATTAGAAAGCCTTTTCATACCTAAAAGCTAGTGTTAGCTACCAGCATGTAAGGCCCACATCTGGATTTGGGTTTATTTCTTTTAGAGGTTTTGTTGTTGTGGGGGAGGTTGTGTTGTTTTGTGGTTGTTTTGTTTATTTGTTTGTTTTAAAGAGACAACAGCAACACAGGAGAATTCTGCAGAGTAAGACAAACAGGGACTTCTGAGACTCTGAAGTGATTACTCAATTCACCTGGAGTCAAAGGACTTGTACCTGTTAGAGCTTGTGGGTCCCCTGGAACCCAGAGGGTTCCTCGTAACAAAGAGCCACCATTCACCTCATACAAAGCAGAATTGTTGTGAAGAGAGTGGCATTTTCTGCACATTTAAGTCTGATCAGAGCAGCAACATGGAAATATCAGAATGTAAATGTTTTGGGTCTGTTTCCTTGGGGTAAAGCCAAAGAATGACCTCTCAGGCTGATGCTGTTCCAACTACGCTACTGCATCTGACAGCAGCATTTAGTCCTTGGTCTGCAGATGACATCAGCTCTATTGTGGAGGTGGTCAGTGTCTTCTGGATTCACAAGCTTGTACAGTGGCCAGATCTTGAACAATTAAAATTATTGCAAAATACAGTTGTGCAATAATAATAATTAAAACTTCTAAAAGGGCTTCTTGGAGAGTAACAACTTGTTGTTCATGATACACTCTGAACAATAGTGTTCAAATTCCTCTGTAACAGAAAGGAGGGTATATAAAAACACATTTTATAATTATTTTACTTCCTAATATATGAGGGACCAAATCCTGCCTGCATTCTGTAAATAGTACTATTTATGCAACGAGCAGATTATTTTTTTTCCATCAGTAAAGGAGATACAGGTGTAGATGAATTTGCTTATCAGGTTACACACCAATCTGACTGAACAGAACGCATTTCAAATATCCAGCTGCCACTGTCACCCTTAAAAAAGGCTCACACAAGTGGCCTGAGCCTCAGATGTTATGCATACTAGATTGCCCTTAAAAATCGAAGTAAAAAAAAAAAGTAAATCCAACAATCCACTCGGTATTTCATTCTATTCTCATATAGAAGCTGGGGCTGAAACGCTGGCTATCCTCACACTGACAGTCAAAGGACATGCTTCTGGAAGCAGGGGGACAAAATATCTCAGTCACTAATAGTCCTGAAGCATATCAGTTGGTTTTGGTTTTTGGTTTTTTTTTTTTTTATTATTTTTTTTTATTTTTTTCAAGCCACATAATTCACCCGTGATCTGAACGCAGCTTAGTCTTGTGGTAGATAACAAAAAAAGTCTAAAAATTGCATTTCTTATTGGTATTTGTACAACAAAAGACTTTGTTGCCCTGTCGGGTGTTTTACTGAAGCCGCTGCAACAACTGCCCTTGTCTTTTGAGTCAGCCCTGTCATCCCCTGTTCAAAGGGGTCAGGGCTGCAGTCTCAGCCCCAAATTGCAAGCACTGGGAAAGGCCAGGAGGTGCACTGCTTTCTCCATTTTATGTAACCAAGTGTGTCACCCTATTAAAAGCACGGCCACGCAAATGTCACAGATGACCATCTAACGTGCAGTTGAAAGGCACAGACATGTCCCCGAGTCCAAATTAATTTTTCGTTTCCAACATTCGATGCAAGCACGAGTTGGAAGAAATCACGGTAAGTAGAAAATCCTAAGATAACTTGAAAAGAAATTGTCACCAAGAATTCTCTTCAGAGATAATATTTTCTTTCCAAATCACTTGTTCGTAGTTGAGTCATCCCGGAAAGCATCTAAAGCTTGTGGAAATTTGTCACTGCATCTAGGATGATGAGTGCAGAATTCGTACAGATTATTTAGAAATTTCCTTTTGGCATCTGTAGCTTGGATTGCACTTATATAGTGAATAGATTCAAATACAGAGTCAAAAACCTCCTCCCCCACCACCTTCCCACTTCGCTTGTTCCCAGCCCTCATGTTCAATTACTACTCTGTTATACTTAATCGTGCCATCAGTGCTGCAGTACTTCAGCAATAATAGAAGCAACCCATCAGTAATCAGTACCTCCAGTAAATAAATTAACCACCAACTCGTCCACGCTAACAAATCATTGTTTACTTTTCAAATGCATTTTAGCAACCCACAATATATTCACGAATCAAGGGAGATTTGCGTGTGCAGCCTCTGAACATTATAAGAGACAGATTCAGTTTTTAACTTTACCAAACAAAACTACATGTTCAATAAAGCAGACATGAAAACGGCTTCATTTCTCCCTTTTCCACATGCATAGAAAATAGTAAGCTTTACTTACTTAGACATACACACAGCCATGTCTAGAATACTTCACACTCACTGGGTATGAAGAAATTCACAATCACAAACCAACTAGTTTTCATGAGAACAACTGCCTAAAATTTATACAGGCCCATGCTCGTATAAACACACATGATAAAAAACAAACCATAAAAAAAACTAGCAGTCCGTGCTGCTCACCAGTGAAGGACATCATCCATACCTTTAACCTCAGAAGGAACAAAAACCATTGAATTCTTACACATTCTGTAAACTCTAAAAAATTAGAGCTCTCTCACAGGAGCTCCCCACCAGCATTGATAGTAAAATGGTTCAAACTTATCAATGATTAAATTATGCTACCTATTTAGAAAAAATTAAAATAAAAATCGAGCTGTCAATTCTTAACACAGTATTAACGTGGCAATTTCTGACACATTTCACCTATTTCCCATTAGGACTGAAATTTATTTCAGCAACTGAAGGAAACCAGTTTATGTTTTCTCTGTTCCCCATGCCCCACCTACATTATTTAAATTTACATACATTAAGCGACTTGGTCCTCAAAAGTGCTGAAGTTCCAGATACCCAATTAAAGTCAATTTGAGCAGCTGAAGCCGAGTGTCACTGAAATACAAGTCACTTTCCCACCTGCACGCAAATTTAATCACTCCAAGTTTTAAATCACTACCCTTCATATCTAGATGTCCACATTTAAAACATAAGCTGCCAAGTTCCTCAGGTTTTGAAGAGACCAGGATCAGCCACTGTCCCTTTAATGTTCCACTTCGTCTCCAAAAGAAATGTCTTTTTACTAGAGCTCAGTGTGATTCACTGGAATTTGCCAGGCAGGTCAGGAAATCCCCTGAAGCAGAGGAAGAATATTAAAGAGATGGGACATGTATATCAAATCTCATTACTGTTCTCTTATGAGAATCAATCAAGTGAAAGGACGTGATGATGTCATTATGACATCATTTACTTTGGGATTAGAAATTCATAGCTACTTAGCAACCAAAGCTGTCCAATACAAAACTATGAGATCCAGTGGAAGATGTTATCATCTGACCCATTTACTGCAAGATAAATATTTGTCAGTTCTTGTTTCAAGAGTTTATAAGACATACAATAAATTAAGAACCCTGTTGTTTTGAGTAAAGAGCATTAAAAACAAAACATTCTCTCTGAACCTCTCTTACTAATACCCAGTTTTTCATGCCATAACAGCTAGAGCACACGTTCCCTCATAGTGATCTTCCTTTTCACCTTCTCATAGATCTAAATGCTGAAAATGCAAAAAGAAACGTTGTGCTAAACGGACTTTATTATTTCAAGAACTACAATCTCCATCAGAAACTCAAACCTCGTATAGTCAAGGGAGACTAATATAATTGCATAGGAATGCAAGCTTAGAAACCATGATTATTTCAATAAACTAAAGATGAAAACATCCAGTCGATGAGCCCCAGAATCTGTCAGAAATTTCAGCAAAAATTAAAAAGTAAAAAGCTTTGTGCGTGAAAAAGGAATTGGTCACGCTACTTCTGTGGCTATTTCTGGGACCTGAAAAGGGTTTGATGCCCGGAATCTATGCCTGACCTGATTTTCTTTAAAGTTCACTCATCTCTATTGAAAATAGAGTTTAAGCAAGTTCTAAAGCAGCCGAGCAAAGATAATACGTGAACTGAAATCATAACGAAATCTTTAAATCCATTGCCAACAAGCCAGAAGCAGAGCAGTAGACCGACACTTCGTGTTTCCACATCCATGTTCTGCCGCCGACTAGCAGAGCGCTGGAACACATTTAACATCAAACGAAAGAAATTAAAACACTCCACCGTCTGGAAATAACTTTTTATTAGAGCGAGGCCGTACTCGATTTCCACAGAAAGAGGAGCCCCGCGTCCCCCGGGGGAGCCGAGGGACGCCCCGGGGGTCACCCCACCTCTACTCGCCCTTCCTCCTCCAGCCCCATGGCGACACCCGCGCCGCCGTCAGCGCACACACGGGCAGAGGGAGGCTCAACACATCCCGGCGGCCACCGACCGAAGGGAACCAAGGGTCGCCGCCAGCCTCCGCGGCACCGGGAGCCGCCACCAGCGCGACGGCAACAGGCGACCTCCACGCCGCCGTTTCCCGGGCGATTTACCTCAGCGGTTCCCGCCGCCGCCCCCTCAGCTCCTCCGCGGGCCCCCCCCCCTCTCCTCTCAGGGCTCGGCCGCCTCAGCCTCCTGCCCCCCGGGGCGGCCGCGTCCCCCCGCTGCGCCCCTCGACGCAGGCCCGGGGAAGGGCTGTGGGGCACGGCGGGGTGGCCCCAGTGGAGGGGGGGAGACACAGGGGAGCCGCCGCCCGCCTCGCTTCAGGGTGCCGAGGAGCGGGCACAAGGAAGGACTGAAGTTTGCGCTCAAACGCGCACACCCTACCTGCTGCCGCCGAGGAGGAGGAGGAGAACGAAGAAAAACCGCCGCTACCAATCGTCCCGAGCCACCGGCGCTGCCCTCCCCGAGCGATAGTAATGTTCATTTAAAGCTCGGCGCCCGCCGCTCCGCCGCGCCCTCCCCACGCAGCGGCAGGGCCGGGAGCTGCCCGCCCCGCCCCGCCTCCGGCCCGCCCCTCTGAGGAGAGGGACCGGGGGTGCCCGGCCCCGGCCCCGGCCGCCTCCCTCCCTTCAGGCCTGGCCCCAGGCCCAGGTCCCATTCCTGTGCCTGGGGACGACACCGTTTATCACCGCATCCCCTTCCCCTCGCCCTTCACGGGGAGGCCGTGGGGCGGACCGGTGGCGGAGGTCAGCTCCCCTCAGCACTTCGGCCATGGCCGGTCTTTCCCTGGGCCCGAGTTATCGAAAGTTAAACAAAGAAGTTGAAAACAGGTGGGCTGGGGAGCGGCTGGCGGAGCCAGCAGTTTTCTGAGCGGGTTTTGAGGGGTGCACATGTCCAAGTTACTTCAAACAGGGAAGCTTACAACCGTATTTTGAAAGCGCAGAACGGGAGATACTTCACCAAACTTCCTCAAAAATGCCCAAGTGTAGGATAAGAAATTGCCAGAATTGCTCCTTTCCTGGGATCCTTTTCAGCCCAGTGTAAGATGTCGTGCCAGGACTCCTGCCCATCGCACTCCGGCAGGGCCTGGAGCGGGGTGAGAGGGCGGCCATGACACCCAGGAGCCGCACAGCCTCCTCCCCGGGATCGCAGAGCAGGTGCTGTCCCCACCAGAGGCTGTTCCACCAAGGACAGGCACATCCCAGGCCTCTGATGAACATCCACACGCAGAAGAAAAAACATTGGTGCCTTTGACTTCCCAGATGATTCTGAAATGAGTGAAAAAGCATGAGAGATGGCCAGGGGACTGAACCAAAGAACACCTTCCAGAGAGTTTTGCAAGGTAAACTGGTTTCTCTTCCAGCAGGATTAAAGTTGCTATCGCTGTAGTAGAAGAGTCGATACTGTACCTTATCTTGCATGTTTCACCACATTAAGGCACAATGTCCGTTGTTTAGAAAATGATGTAACATTCCCAATCCCTGCTAGCATCTGTTGTCTCACGATACACAAAATCGGTAACAAAATGTGCAGTCTGCACTGGACCGTCATAGACTTGGCAAGTCAGGAAGACCTAGCCTCCTTTTCCTCCTACGCAGGGTCTGGAGGGGCTTTTTTGTCATTTACCCTGTCAGTGGACTATGAATCCACCCCAAATGTTTGTCTATCTTCTTAATGTCTACATAGACCACCTTGTTGTGGACATGTGATTGATCTACGTGAATTTAAGGCTGATGTGTGAACTAATGTCTAACACACGATAATTGCATAGCAACAGAAATAATAAACACTGATGTTTGCCACTAGGACATGCAGATAGAGAGGATAAAACTTACAAAATTGGCTAATTACCATTTTGAAACCCAGCTAATTGTGCAGGGGTTGCCAGTTTGCTCAAAATCTTCAATGACTTGCTTGGGAGTTTTAATATGGAAAACATGTTAGCAGAGTTTAACACGGTTACCCATTAATTACAAAGAGTATTTATACTGAGCTAATAATTGGATTGTCCTGTAATCCACTATAATAATCAGGAATTTTCGTTGCCTATGTGGTTTGAAAAGGTAATGCTAACGATACTCTAGCTATCTAATTTATACAGTGTCAACGAATAACTATTGCTCTGGCATCTCAACTGTTACTTTAAGGTTACAGATTTTGCTACTGATTAGCACTTGATTATCCCTTGTCTTCATCATAGTCCCCTGGTCCTTGTGTTTAGGCTACATATTGGTTCTGATTGCCTTGGCTTTTTAAAAATATAGGATATATTCAGTTATTGAGACCTGCTCCCGGAGTAGTACTAACTGTTCACTTGAGGCTGGATCTTAAACAGGAGAATCTTTCTTTGGGCATGGATGTGCAACGAGTACAGAAGAGGCTACAGCCCTGCCCACTGTTGGCATTGTCCAGTCAGACATCTGTGGGCCACGTGCCATGTTGTGGCCATGTGACTGTCTGGGTTTCCTCCCCACTGGTTATAGTGCAGTGGGGCTGGATGTCTTTTGCCTCCCTGACATTAGTAAGGTCAAAACTACCATCTGAAAAGTAGCTACATAAGCTAGCCATCCACAGCTGCGAGTAGATTTTTGTACCACTTCCCACATTTTTGTATGAGGTGTTTTGGTCTAGATGTGTTTCTTTTTAGTCAAAAGCTCCAATTTTGCAGATTAACTCAGGAGAATGAATTCTGTCGTAAATTCTACTAATAGCCACCACCCTGCAGAGCAAACCCTAGAACTGTGATTCCAGAATTGTTGCTCATGAGCTGCTGGTCACTGCATGTGATCTGCATTTCAGCAATACACCTGTATTGACAGTAGATTTCAAGATCACTGCAATTCAGTTTAATCTGATTATGGTCCACAGGAGATTTGGAAAGATTAAATTACCCAACTGATCCAATATGCTTGGAAGTTGGTGCTGTACTATCACAGAACCAAAATGCTAATCCTTCCTGCCTGCCTTCCCAGCCTTCCTAGCTATAGCTTTTTCCTCACTGCATCCTTTGAAAGTAGAAAGTCTGTGTTGGAGGCAGTGTCATAATCTCTAACTATTTAAGCTTTAGCTGCTAGGAGAGCTGTGACAGGGTCCAGTAGAAAGTTCTACTTAAAACTGGATGTCATGCTACAGTTCATTGACTTTAAAAAGATCAGCTGCTGTTCCATCATCACTCGGAGATCTGGGGGGTTGCAGTTGTACTGACTTACATGCAAATACCTCCAAGCTAACTTTAAACTGAAAGCTGTGAGAATACATTGTGGCTTTCAGCAGGGGCTGCATGAGCTTGTGTTGCTCTTGACACTTGTACTGCTCTTGATACTTACATGTAAAGGTCTCTCTCTGTCCATTGCATTTACTGACTATCTGATCTTTAATGCTGTGGTTCCTCATAAACATCTAAGGAAAGGGAGCTCCTGCTTAAAGAAGCTCCTGTGAGGGAGGAAAACTACGGTTTTCCCCGAGTTTCCCCCAGATTATTTATAAATGTGCTAGGCTTTGCCTGCCGTGTTGGCAAGCTGATGACTCAGAAGCACATATCTAGGGGAATCTGTTGAATGCCTGGTTCCTGGATGCACAGACCTGTCTTCCTAGGGATGTGACTGTGCACTGACACTCCCCAAAAAAGACATAGTGGGTGGGCATGGGCATGGGCTTTGCTGACCCCGACATTTCTGGGAGGAAGAAGGGCATAAATTTGGAGTGTCCCACTGTCTAATCGATTCTGAGATTTACATTTGGGACAAGCTTGCCAATGAGACTGGACTGTTGCTTCCAGGAATTTAGTGTAACCACTAATCTGGAGAGTCTAACAGTGTGCATTTGGCAAGAAATGCTACTGAGGCATTGTCTGAGCAATCTAAGAAACACTATATTAAGGGTTTGAGGGCTGAAATCCTAAATGTGATAGTTCAGTTGAGGAAACTGAAAATGAGTGTAAGCTGGAAGCTGTTTTCTGCAGGCCTGAAGGAAGAAAACAGTTGCACTGGTAAGTACAAAGCACTCACTACTTGTATTGGCAGGTTTAAGAGCTATTTCTGTCGCCGTGTTTGCACCAGTTTTAATACTGCTAAACCTTACAAGCTCCAGTAATGTATTTTTAATGCTAGTCTAGATGACACGATAAACAGACTGTTACTCTGATCAATCTACTTGTCAACTGCTTAAACACTTCCAGACTGTAATCTTTCCAAAAGATAGCATTTATACTGCTGGGTTTTTGCCAAAAGGAAAACACATCCCTTTGGTCAGTGTTGGTTGGTTTTTTGCCCTTTGTTCTTTTGATGTTGCAGCTTTTGATGGTTAGATATCAGATAGGAACTAACTCACAGCAAATAAAGATCATGCACTGCATAATGTACTATATTCAAGCACGCTACAGTAGCAATGAACCTTTGTTCATTAATTTGCTACATTGTCAAGTCTTGTCGTCATTACCCTTTTGGTTATAAGTTATCAGATCTCAAAAGCTCATCGAGGTCGTGGCTAGCCAGGACTTGGATGAGAAATATCATCGCAGTGTGACAATACTTTACTGAGCAGAAGGGTGGTTGTGTGGAATATTGGAAATGGAACAGCAGAATCTTAGGGTTCTGGCTAGCATTTTTCATGCAAGACCCCATAGCATTCTGTCTGTACAAGCTACGTAAGACTAACTCAATTTCCCTCACCCAGTTCCTGTCTGAGTAGTAATTACTAAGTATTCCCCAGTGTTTCCATGGAATTTTTCAGAGAGTCTTCACTTTTTGCCCTTTCTTACTGCATGGAACAGTGTGTTCTGATGAGCAGGTGCTATGTTCCTTCTTGGAAGTGGCTGCATTGCAGAGGTTAAAGAATGTCCACCCTCATTTGAACTCGATTGCATGAGTATAATTAAGTACAGCATTTGGCCAACTTTTTATCAAGAACTCTTGGAGCCTTTGGGATGAAATATGCTATTATGATTATAATTTGCTATTAATTATGTGTTGATTGAAAGCAGCAGGAATGTGTGTCACTACGAAAGCTACCCCTTTTCACCGGGTCAAACAGCAATGAAAACTTTATATTACTTTGGCAAACTTGATTTTGATTTGGAAGTATTTAGCTGCTACAATTTAACTCGAGCTCCTTATGCCTTATCTTATTCAAGCATGAATTAGGGAAGCTAGAAAAATAACAAGTCTTGCTGCCATTGTTCAGTAACTTGCTGCGATGTATTTCTAACCTGCCAAGTCAAAATAGGGCAATTAAGAGTCACTCCATTTGAAGGATCCTCAAGCACGAACAACAATATTGAGACTGATCAGCATGACCTCAACTGTTAAGGTGACAATAAGGGATACAGCAATCAGATGTAGCAAAGGAAATTACTTAACTATTTTTAAAACTGTTTGGCCTAACTTCTCTGGGTGGTACCGTGGAGTTCACTGTCTTGGAGTATCTCCACCACCAACAACCTCTGCGTTGTGAACATCCGCTTTGGCAGAACCAAAAGCAGCTTCTACTGGCTTAGACATTCGAAGCCTGATCTAAAGTACCCTGAACTCAGTGGGAAAAAGTTTCTCGTTGACTTTGATGATGGTCTTTGGAGCAGGTCCATGATAATAATTGCATTGGAGCCTGGCTGTGATGATTGCTATTAGAGCTAGGATTTGGCCTAGACAGATGATGATAAATAATCTAATGATTATTATAGCACTTATTTTTGCATTTCTATAGCATTAAAAGGCATTCATAATGCTTGGTTATATTTTGACATCTCAAAGAAAGAAAGTTGGCTTGAATTGTGTTTTAAAAAATAGCTTACATCTGTCTTGGCTCTCAAGAGCAGTTATTGGACTTTGATAACATCTGGAAGGGAAAGAAAACTATTGCATAGAAGGACAGATACTAAGTATAGCAGAGATAAAAAATTTGGGCCTCTCATCACAGCATTCAAATAAAAGAGAAATGAGACTATAGAGGGCCTTGTATGGCTGAGGAAGTAGCAAAAGCCAGCTTCATCAGGGACAATAGCTCTGAAGATGATGGCAGTGCCAACATTTCCTGTCGTCCAAAAAAGTTTTCAAAATTTCCTTCTTCGACAGACTGTGCTTCAAACCAACAGGGATCCAAGCATTAAGACTGATCTTTACACTTTATTGATATCGGCTAAAGAGGCATTATTTTAAAAATGCAATTTGTAAATTGCATACTACAAACCCTGTCAAATTAATCTGGGACTAGCCATGTTGTTTCTCCTACCAGAACAGTGTGTTGGATGCTTTTCTGGAAAGAACAGCACCTTGCTGTCTAAGAAGACATCTATTTGCACAGAAACATGGTATCTCACATAGCCTTGCTACATGGGGATATTTCACAGGGCCCCAGTACCACTGCACTGCAACAACACAAATCCTGAGTTTTTTGTTATAAATCACAGACTGTAGAGATGGAGCACAGGTTGAACTCACTCCTGTATGTCATGGGAAGAAGAAAGCAGTTCATAGATTATTTTTTTTTTCTCCTTGCCTCTTACGTTATCAGTAAAAATATCCAAATATCCTTATCAGTAAAAATATCCAAAGGCCTTCGTACTCAATTTATTGATCATCGCGCTCTTGAGGGTTACTGGATCTTGTCTGTGGGAAATGTACTTAGGAATGCACTAAGTCAATTGAGTGAGTTCTTTTATACCACTTAATTGAATCTCATCAGCGTGTTTCTCCTGGTTGTGCAACTGATATCTTCCTGTGTTGAGGCAGTGTGACTTGCTGAGCAGAATCTTAAGGTTTGTGTGTGTGTGTATATATATATATATATGTATATATAGCTTGGTGTGAGTAAGGTTTGGTTTCTTGCTCATACAGAAAGGAATTAAACCCTGGAAGGATTTATAAACACAAGATCCGCCCTTCACACTCTCTTGAACAGGTTTAAAGAGTGCAAGAAGCAATATTATACTTTCCTCTGTCAAGAAGAGTGTTTTTCCCTGTGAGAGGAAAGTAAACCTCTTCTCGTTCTTTTAAAACTTCTATCATAGAATCATAGAATTCTCTAGGTTGGAAGGGACCTTTCAGATCAAGTCCAATCATCAATGTAACATTGACAAAAACCATCACTAAACCATGTTGCTAAGCACTACATCTCCCCATCTTTTACATACCTACGTATCCAAGCCCTCAGTGTATAGTGTACTTTGAAGACAGAGGTAATATTTGTCTAGTGCTTGACTACCTGACAAGTTTGCCTCCAGATTTCACATCTCAAGAAGTTAGATATCACTATGGAAAAGAAATAAAGTTCTTCTCTCGATGCATTTTTAATTTTGGGGGTTTTTTTATGATACAGTAAGACAAGAGATATAAAAACTTATAACCTTTGAAACTCTAAGAGTTTCTGTCTCAAACTGGTTAGCTGAAAGAATGAAAGCATCAGCAAGAGCAAGTACATGAATGCCTCATCTGAGCAACAGAATGACTCATATGAGAAAGTCTTAAAAGGAACTTTAAAAAGGGAGTCCTCAAATCAGTGAAAGGGCAATCTTTTTTCACAAAAGAATACATGTGCTGCGCTATGTCAACCTGTTGAGGTGATGAACCGAGTAACATTCAAAGCAATACTAGACAGTCATGTGAATGATAAAAGTATTCACAGTTATAAAACAAATAGAAATATATGTGCTTCGAAAGAGATTAAAAACCGTCAGTGATTTAATTCAGGCTTTAAATTTGAATTATCAGGAAGAAATTTTTCACAGTGAAAGTTCTACCATCTTTTTCCAGTAATGGGGTAACCTGTTTCTGGAGTTGGGATACTCTCATCCATGTTCCAGGCATTAACATCACTTCAAAAAATACAAATATTCAAATATTAACTATGATTTTAGTATGCAGAGCCATTTACTGGATTTAGTGCCGTTTTAGGAGCCAACCAGTATTTTGTATTTTTTACTGGAACTGTGACTATATTCAGTGATGTGTTTGTAATGCCTTTTCAGGATAGAGAAATTAATTAGTTTTAGCTCAATAATGCAATATTTTTAATATTTTGAGGCTTCTTTTTATTACACTTTTTCCTCCAGTAGGATATTCAAATAACTTTTAATGTCACCTGAAGGGTCTACATTCCCAGCAGCCACTTGGTTCAGTGGTGCTGTGTTTCACAGTTTGAGAGCATGTCCCTTTAAATGACCTTTAAATGGTTTTGGTTTTGTCTCTGAATTGGTTTGGCTCTTTCCTCAGTCTTCATACCTAAGGCAATAAGCATCAAAAGGCAATGGGGGCGAGTTCCCTAGGAGCAATACTAGCTCATGGCTACTACATTGCTGGGATCAGTGCTGTAGGAGGTGCTGTGGTTCAGATCAAGCAAAATTAGAGATCCTGGCTGTTGCAAGTCATTTTTGTTGTTCCTTTCCCAAGAGTAAGAAAACATTAAGCCCCAGTGTCCTGGCCAGATTCCAACCTGGGTAATTACGTTCTGCCTGCCCTTTATTTCCCTTGCAGCTGTAATTGTTCCTCATTTCCTACTGTACTGGTTTTGGCTGAGATAGAGTTGCTTTTCTTCATAGTACCTGGTAGGGGGCTGTTTTTTGGATTTGCGATCAAAACAGTTTTGATAACGTGGAGATGTTTTAGTTATTGCTGACCAGTTCTTACACAACATCGAGGCCTTTTCTGTTTCTCATACTCTTCTGTGTCTTACCCTGCCAGCAGGAGCAGGGTAAGTAGCCACCTGTGTCTGGGGCTGCAGAAGGAGTTGGGAGGGGACACAGCTGGGATGGCTGACCCCAGCTGACTAAGGGATATTCCATACCATATAACATCGTGTTCAGCATATAAAACTTGAGGAAAGGAGGAGGAGGGATAGAAGACGTTCCGAGTTATGACATTTGTCGCCCTACTCTTCTGGAAATGGCTAAACATCTCTCTACTAATGGGAAATAGTGAACGAATTCCTTATTTTGTTTGCTTGTGCACACCACTGTTGCTGTACCTATGAAACTGTCTTTATCTCAACCCATGAATTTTCTTACTTTAGATTGGTGGGCTCCTTTGATCCCAGTTTGCAGGGTGGGAATACCACACCAAAAGTCACAATTCTGAGCGAGTGAGGACTGTACATATTCCACTATCACTTACGAAGCTTCTGTAATACAGCTTCTCTGTATAAGGAAGTCCCATCAAGTGTGGCTATAGAAAGCTCAACAGAGATACTGCCACTTCACACAGCTCTAGGAGAACAGCTGGCCAGTTAACATGACTTTGAGTTTGAGGTTCAAGTTATGTCAGAAAAATCTAGAAGGGAGGAAGTGAACTTCAGCAGCTGGAAATATATTTTGATTACACTCTGATTAATTTCCTGGGGAGAGGGTGAGACACTATCATTTTGCAAAAATGTGCTAAAGTGTTTTTTGTCCTCTTCTGAAGTCTTCAAAGCTGTATCCTTGCAAAGACATTGAAGTCCTCCTTAATAAGTTTTCAGTTTCAGTTTATTTTGGGACCTAACTCTGATCCCAAACATGATATTTGCAGCCCACCAACACAACATTTTACGAACAGCCTGACTGTTCTACTGATGTTTTTTTCAATTGGTCATGGGTGCCTGATAAATGGGAAACCCCTTGCAAAACCATTTCTAAAATCAATTTTAGCTGGAGGAACAGGAGGGAGAGGGGAAAAGCAATTAAGCAGCTACAAGAGAATTGATTTTCACTGGAGAACAAGCAGATGTTAGCTATTCATGTTTTGACTTGGGTTCTACTGATGATAGTCAGTCTACATTCCTATTAGCACAGTGTCTCATGTTTTGCTAGTTTATTAATGCCCATATAAAGTTATTAAAAAAGAATTTCATATGTTGAAAAAAACTAAACAAACACCATATGTGCACACACTCAGACATATCCTAGTAAGAGTTAATGTTAAAAGCACATTGGAAGCCAGCACTGTTATTCTATGTGCGTTAAGTAAATAATTTTTAAAAAGTCTTTTCAATCCTTACCCTGTAATTTCCAGGTTGCCACACACTGCAGTCCTGTAGTGACTGGAAAAGCTGCAGCAGCAGCAATTTGGAAAAGGAAATCTCTCTTCCTGCTTCCACTTTTTTATCATAACTCGGGAACAAGCCAACAGTATAAAAAAAGCAAGTACAGATGTGTGAGTAATTCTTCCAAAGTGGCACCACTATCTTCTTGTAGAGCAAGAATTAAATTTGCAGAGAGAAACGTGTGGATCTGTGCAGACTTTGTGGAACATGGGCTGTTGTCTGCCTGTTGACAGCTATGCAACTGGCTGCAGTTCAGTCCAGTGCTTCTGGAAAGCACCAGTTGTTGTGCATGGGTGCGATTCTGGTGCTAGGAAACAGACCATGTCCACATGGAGCTCCGTGTTCCCTCCAGATATGTGAGGAGCTCAGGCAAGGTTAAAGGAACTCTGTCAACTTTCTCCAGTAACTCAGAATTCTCATTCAAAAAGAGAGAGTTCTCAAATCTCAGCCAAGGCAGTTTGTTTGAGCAGAACCGACAAACATACCCAGGGGGCTCCAGGGTTTGTGAGTGTGTTTTGGTCCAGTGCCCGTTGCTGAACTTGGTAGGCTTTGCTAGTCTATAAGGAAAACTATGCAGTAGAGATGAAAGTCTTTCCACTTGCCCTTCCTTCAAGGAGTTGAAAGTATTTCCTTAGCACTCAACGGTCCGTGGTTCTTCTCCAGACTGCCTAGGGCAGAGGTGTAGTCTCATAATCTGGAGAAAGGCCTGCTTCCTCACAACCAAACAGTGTCTTCTCTTAACCCCTCCTTCATGGGGGCAGACGTACCAAGCCTTTAGCTTTCTTGCCCTTCTCAGGGTAGTCAGTCACTGACAAAGAATCCTTATCCTCTTAATCCAGTAGGCTTCTGAAAAGAAATAAACCTTTAAGAACCACCTTGTTTAAGCAGTCTTAAAATGCTTCCAAACTTATCCATAAGAATTTTGAGTATGTTCTCTGATCTGTATTATGCACCCGTAGTGCAACTACATCAGCCTCACCCACAGTAGCCAAGCAGAGGGTTCAAACACTATACCACTAATAAACAGATTTCGTTTAGGTATCACAGCAGTCGAATGCATGGGGAAACCAGATGTCTTAAGGAATAAAGAAGCTATGAAAATAGCTAGGGTAGGTTAAAATACTGAATCATGACTATCACCATAAACAACGTAAGAGGAGCCAGCTCTCCCCAGACCCATTTCATCTTTCTCTCTTCTCACACACATCAGCTGGTACTAGCAGTCCTGGTGTGATTTTAATGAGGCAGTACTGGCTGACATTCTCCTCTGTTGTTATTAACAATCTCGTATTCATTTGATAATATTTGCCTAAATATTTATTAATTACTACACATGAGATTGGCCAGCTTTCCTGGTCCTGTGAGCTACCAGCATAGTCTTTACACAGACAGCAGCCACAGATTACATAGCAGGTACCTCACGTGCCATGTGGAAGGAGACTCCAGGAAGTTGTCCCAGGTGAGGGGTGACAGCAGCCTCGGTTATCCATTGCCACATGACTCTGGCTAGGCCTCAGGCAATCCAACTAATACCTCGTTAGCTGACTTCTCCAACAACCAAATCATCTGCTGCTGATCATAGGAAGTCCCTGTGGCAATGGGACACACTGGGACTGCTCAATCTTGCTTGGCAGCTTGGCCCCTTGGTTACATTGCACTTAATGTAATTTCACCTTAAAACTCCTTTCTCTTTATAAACCACTGACCAATTTCAAACAGTAATGAGCATTTATTCTAATTATTGCCAGAGAAGCATCAGTGGGACACTAGCTGTAATACAAATTGGGTTTATTAGTGAGATATAAAACAAGCTACGATTGGTAAAAGGAACTTGGGGTTCCAAGTGCCTCTCCTCAACAAACCAGAAAAGGATTGCTCTCTAGGAAATGCTGAGCAGCAGTGCTCTGAAAACCTATTTAGTCTCTTAAGTTGAGCACCCAAAATTGCTAGGTTTTGAAAAAATTTCCCATTATGTTTTAGAAAGAGCAAAAAGGCTTGCAGTGTGTGTGTGTGACACATAGAGTATCCATTTATGTCTTTTCCTGAAGAAGGACATTTGTTTGATAACTTTCAAAAGTTCAGATTCAAGGTAGTTGTGAGGAAGTCAGAGCACAACTTATTAAAAGTTATTTAAGTAGGAAAATAGAGATGTTTTCACCATACTAAAGAAATCACCAATGTAAAGATAATTTCTGGTTTGCTCTGATAAGAAAATTTAAAATAAACGTCCTGTAGGTAAGAGATAAGCTGAAACCTAAGATAATAACATTAATTAGGTATTTATGTAAAGAAAAAGACCACATAATTTGCACATAAAAATATGCTGGAGATTCCAAGCTGTTTCAGGTTTTGATGGGATGGCAGAAGATTCTTGAGAGACCGGTTTGTTTGAAGACTGATAACTAAGATAAAAATGAACAGTGGGGTTCTTGTTTTGAAAGTGCAATAGTTTGGGATTGTTCCTATCCCTCAGATATATAAACATGGTATATCATATACTGTAATTGTTTGTGCCTTTACCAGTGGGCAGGAATACACAAGAGTCTTGTAAACTCAAACTTGTGACTCCAAAAGATCTTGTAGCTGCAATTACTTCTTTGGAAGGATGAGTGAAGGGAATGAGGGCAGCACGGCTGTTCCTACTGATGCCATTCTTGCTTCATGTGGCAGCCCAGAACAGATTCGAAGTGAATGAATTATATTACATACAATGTGTCTAGCTTGTGCTATCCAGTGATGTTTGGAGTTCAGAGTAATTTTGGCTCCTTTTAAATGTTCTTGTTTTGATGTTATCTCAATTTTCTGGTGACTTTCCCTATTTTCCTGCTCATTCATCAGTCATAAAAGTAAGACTTGGCAAATGCATGTGCTCTCTGATGAGACTAAATAATTTTAAGCACCTGCTCCTCTTGGTTCTTGTCCACAGGAGTTTATTATCACTTTCTAAAAGGACTGTTCAGTGTGTTTCTGATGGATGATGCCTAATGCCAGCTGTCAAGAAGCCTAGTCCCAAAAAATAACAATGACAAATAATATTCACCTTCCTCTGAAATCAAATAAGTGAACTGACCTCCCAGGCTCACCTGGGAACCTAACTTTACATTTGGTAGAAAGTAGGATGAGAAGGAGAATAAAGAAGTATGGTACATCTCCTTTATAGTTTGGACAAGGATTTTTCACAGAGCACAAGTACTAACTAAATTTTCATTTCAGTGTTTGTTGGCTTCAGAGGTGTGGTGGCAGCATTAGATGAAGATGACTACTCCGAGTGTGGGTTTGGCAGGCCCTGTGGTTCTCTTGGGAATGCATGTTCTGCAGAGACACAGTCCTGAGGTGGTTTTGCCACTCTTATGAACTGTAGCATTTAAGATAACATCCCAGCTTTTGTACAGAATGGACACATTTTCCTTCCTGCCAGCATTATTCTGTGGAAAATGTCTGTCAAGACATAGGTGATGGCAGTTGCTTAAACACATGCAGTAGCAAGTCATCATCTCATTTGTGAGAGGTGTCAGTGAGGGAGCTCTTTAGTTTTTGGTGTTTTTTCTATTACTAACTCTGAGCTCTGGGCCTGAAGGTGATGAAGGTGAGAGATTTAGGTGCCCTGGAAACCTTTGCAAGTATCAGCAGTTACTGGTGGGCAGTCAATATTTCTCCTCATGGCTTAGACTATTTCAGGTGTCAAATAGAATTCATGATAGGAAAATCAAAGTACTATTTTCATTTGGTTTCATATATTTTAATTTGTTTTTAGAAAATATCCTCAATTCACCCTAGGTTAAGGAGTCATTTCAGGTGACTGAAACACTAATTTCATTAGAGAAACTATTTGATGAAAGAGTTCACCTGCTTTTAGCAGGCAAATTGTCCTTCAGCTGGGTCCATCCAAGCCTTCTCTCTGTGATAAGGAATGGCAGTTTCCTCTAAGCCAGTGGGTGAATTCACATTGTCCTGCTGCTTCCATTCCCACTAAGCAGTGCAGCTGCAATGTTGATTCTCTGCTTTATCTTCCTTTATTTTGCCATGAGATGGATTGGCTATATTCAGTCAAGGAATTTGGAAGTAGAGATATTTAGTTGTTAAAAATGTTCCGTTTCCCCTTCTCTGACCTCAGCAGCTGCACACACAAATGCAAACATACGTTGCATGGAAAAACAAATGTGAGAAGATGGTAGTTTTAAAAAAAAACATTGTCAAGGTTGCTAGTATTTTTACTGGATGTCAGAAGCTTGTGAATTCCTCTTCAGGTGTCTTGGCACTTGGAGGCATGACATAAATAAGCTGGCAAGGTAAGAAATGTTTTAAATGAAATAAATGGCTGGAACAGCAGACTGCTAAGAACAGCACCAGTAAAGACCAAGTAAGAAATGCATATCAGAGGGTTGTAAGCAAACACACAGGGAAGTTAAAATATGTAGCATTATTGTAGTAAAAAAATATAATGTGGAGGAGACACAAAATCACAAGACATAATAATACAGAGCAATTATGCAGTCCTGATAGGCACTGTCATTTGAGACAGTAGCAATCCTAAGCCTTACAACCACAAATGTTTTAATAATGCAAAGGTCATGTTGGTATTTGTGCTACGTTGTGTATTACATTTGTAAAGATGCCTCGGAAGCTGTCCTGACCGTGGCAGTTTGACAATATTCCTGAAGCAAAGAAGTACTCAAGAGCATGCAAGCACTTCTCTCTTCAGGAGGATGGTTTCTTTCTGATTATATTGGGTATTGGAAATGATGCTTCTTGTTCAGATGCTTCAGTTTTGCGTGGCTTCACTGGAGAGATCATTCCCTAGTTAGCATCTCCTGGAGAAATGTGGAGCAATGCAATTAGATAACACAAACAGGCTAGAGCAATACAATTTCTAAGGGTGGCATCTTGCAGAACTGGTAAAGACATTCTAATTTAGGTTTGGTAAGATACACGAAATAATTTTCCACTAAAATAAATTCCAAATGCTGAAATCAAAACTGGAATTTTTCAAAGCCATCTTACAAGGCATGATGGCCATCTAGTTTTCAAATTAATGGAATTATTTAAAGACAGTTATGTAGCTTTTTGGCTTGGAAGGTTTCACTACAGCAGATCACACAGATAAGAAGGTTTGCAGTGCTTCACCCATCTCTTTGAACATACAACCAAGTGTCTAATAGTCATTCTGTCATTTCAAATCCATTACAAAATTCTGTCTTAAATCTAAATAGTAAACTACTCTTCAGTAATGAGGGCTGAACCCCTTTGAAAAAAAAAAGAGAATATCTATGCTTTATTTGAAGGAAGGCAAGTTTGGGAATATTTTGCTTTCAAAAGGACACTTTCCCTTAGCACGCTGTTTTTGAGCTGTCAGTCTCCATGACTTCATTTCTCTCCAGTCTCAGGGGATAGGTGCAAACAGAATGTGGGTTTTGTACACACCAGCAAGGTGTCAACGCTCATCACGGGCATTGAGGGTACTGGGTGTGAATCTATACAGGGCTTAGGCCAAGCTGTAAGATACAGACTGAGTAACAGCAGGTAGTATGATACAGAATTAGGCAAAAGCCCATCTGCTCCGATTGTATATTCATCGCCATGGTTTTTAAAAAAGAAATAAAAATTTACTGAATAATTTCTTTCAAGGTTATTACTGACAAAAGGGTACCTTTCCCTCCAGGTACCTTATGGAGCCCTTTTATCTAAGACTTACAATAAGAGGATTGGTTGTTTATACATTGCTAGTAATGGAAATGCAGTTCTAAGCTCTAGGGAATGAGATATTAGAAATCCTATTAGAAATCCTATGGTTAAACATTAAACAGAAATCCCACGGTACCATTAAAGAGACAGCTGATACAAAGTCACAAAGAAAACTTCAGTGGTAAACCCCTCTCCAAACTTACTGGGGCCTGAAACAATCAAGAATTGGTAGCTAAAACGTTTTAAGACCTGCACTCTGAAAGGAAAAGCAGGTGGATTTCCTCACAGCAGATCAGACACAGGAGGATGGATGTTCACCAGAGGAGAGAAGGCTGATTTAATGATATTCTTGTGAATCACTTTGTATGATTGGTTACAGTCTGTAAAAGGAGAACCAAGGTCCTTTGCCAATGGAAATGGATGCAGAAATTTTGCAGAATTTTGCTAAGAGATGGAACTAATTTTCCCATAGAAAGGTTGGATCCGAGTCTGTGTCCTTTTAACATAAATAACAGCATTTTTCTTAATCAGATAGACAAGATTTCCAACTCCCACCCCCAGATTTTCTGACATCAAAGCAGCTGAGCATACTCGTAGAAGACAGAGTTTTACCATGAAATTCTTTGGGACATAGATATAGTTTTAATATCTCCTATCAGGTGAAAAATATCTAATCTTAATTTTCTGCTGGCCTTTATATGAGAGAATACCCCATTATTAGTAGTAGGTTGATAATGCTTTTTCAATAGATAGAACAAATAACCCTCTTCAGAGATTATTTTCTTTTCCAAATCATGCCACTTGTTGTCAGTATTGTCCTGAGGTTCTTCAGGAAAATGTACACTCATATTTTATATAAAAAATACTCATTATCTTATGCTTTCCTTGGACTGGCAGCATTCACAGATAATGAGTAACGTGCTGCTTACATAAGGTTAATATTAGAATTGATGCTGGATGGAATGAGCGGGACGAGGTGACTCAACTAGAATTATTCATCTGTTGATCTGTGTCTGATGACTTCCTTGGAATGTCTAAGGTATTCTAACTGAGAGTCCATAAAGGGAAATAGACCCAAACTTACGATCAAGGACTTCAGAGAGAGCATAACTTGACTGTGAGGTCCCTTCTTTCAGCAGCCAAGGCTACTTTGCCTTTAATATTTCCACCCACTCTCTGGCTGGCTGTTTGGGTGGATAACAGGGCTGCTATCAGCCCTGGCTCTCCTTCCACCTCATATTGTTATGGAGAGTTGAGTGAGATAAAAGCTAGTAGGCAGCTGGATGTCACTCTCCCTGCTCATCCAGAGCAGGTGGTTTGGAGAGAAGATGATGATATAGGAAGGGTTTAGGATGACTTACTTTTGTGCAATAGGTATCTACTCTTAGCTGTCTTAGCTGGGAGTCTCTTTTGCTGCTTCTGGGCAGGTCTGCCTCTCATAACAGGCTTTAGCTACTGGGATGATTAAGTACAGCAGCTCCTTGGAATTTGGTTATAGGCAGTATTAAAATTTAACAGAATCCTAAGCTTTGATCCAGTCCTGTGACATTTCATGTAGGAGACTTCATTTCACCAAAGAGGCTCATCTCTGGCTCAGGTGGAGAGCAGCAGCATGGAAGGGTTTGATGTCTGTGTATTAGAGGTGACTGCTGCTGGTGCAGGAGCAAAAAAAAAAGTCAGGAAGAGCAAAGAGATCTTAACAGAGATCCCCTGCTGTGTCTATGTAGAAGCTCAGGAAAAAAGATACCTTTGAAAGTATAAAGGGGCCCAACAGAAACTGGGAAGTGCCTTATGTATTTTGGTTTTTTTTTTAATGTTTAGTTGCAAAATCTTAAATACTAGAAGAACTCGCCAAAAAGGATGCCCTTCACCTTTAGAAGCATGCCAATAACAGGCAAGGAAAGCCAATGTCTGTTATCATGTAGCACATAGCAACATATCCCCAAAAATAGCCTTTGCTGGAAGTCACTCATGCAGGATACTTCTAAGGAAAACTGAAAAGATTTCGCTGTGATATTCAATCATTCACAATCATTCTCTGATCAATACTGGTATCTCGATTGTGCTCAAATATAGGTAGCTCTTTAATTCATCTGTAGATGGTTCCATTGTTGCCAAATTCAAAATTGCCAGTTGACTCTTATAGTACCATTTGTCTCAGCCGAGTCCTGTGGCTGTGACTGCCATAGGATCTTGGGCTCAATGCAATACGTCTGGTGTATCTCTATTTTATTCTTCTTTCTGATCCATTTCCAGCCTGTTCAAGCTTTTCCCAAAAGAAAGCTATCATCACATTTTACCAATGTTTATGTATTATTTTGGAACACTGATAATTTCTGGTAAATTGAATTGTTACACAGAATATGAAAATCTGATCCCGCTGAAAAAGATAGTTTGACAAAACCAGTCCACTTTTCTTGAATGATGTTTTGATGAAAGAAGTACTAACACTGTTGAAATGTCATTTTTCTTACAGAAATATCCTATTATTACTATTTATTGTAGCAGAAGAGGCCTAAACATACGAATAAAGCAAGGCATGCTGGGAGACTTAATGTCTTTTATTAGACCAGATGATGCATCTGGAAAGGAGTCAAAAACTCTTTCTGTTTCAGACCTGAAGCAGGAGCTGCATGCCCCAAAACCTGACTTGTTTACCAATAATAGCAGCTGGTATAATAACATTTATTTCTGTTTCCTCCAAAGCTTGTGTGGATTTTTATTTCACAGTTTGCCATGACTTGCTGCTTTGAATTTTTAGGTTTTTTAGTTGAATTAGAAGAGAATTGGCATTTTAAAAAAGCCAAATTTAGAGTATGACTTTCAATATTTGAGAATTTTGTTCCATTTAGAAATATAGCTGAAGTTTTGAAATCTCATTCTTCTTCAGAGCAGAGAATCTAAGTCCTCACCTGCTCTTTTCACCTCGTTACCTGATTTCTTAGTGGGAGGATCTCTAAGACTGTCTTTGATGTATCTTTACCAGAAAGTAGGTTCACACTACAGGTCCAGGTTATAGATAACAGCATTAGCTCTGTTAATAGAACTGAGTCAAATAGCGTGGAGATGGGATGACTCTCGTTCTCCTGGAAGGAATATTCTTACTCAGGGTGATCAGAGTTGCCCCAGACGATCGCCAGGAAAAGCAAAGTGGCCAGTTAGGCCACACAGTCTGTTTTCTAGCAAGGCACCACATAAGACTTTTGAACGTAGTGATCCAAGTAACGTTGTTCCTCTATCAGCGATGTCAGCCTGACCCTTTGATAGAGAGTATGAAGATGGAAGAAAGTTGGAGAAGCTTTAAAAAAAAAAGAACCCCTAACAGGCCTGTTTGCTTAGTTCAGTCATGCTTTCTTAAACTTGCCACTTGATGAGAGAGTTTGCTGACATGTCATTGTGTAATGGAGCTGTAATGCAGTAGTGGGATGCTGTGCTTGAAATAGCAAGATGCTACATGGTAATGAAAGGATGCTTTCGCCATGGTAGGGGACTGTTTATATAGTGGTGGGATGAGAGAGACCCTATTTGCTTAATGGTAGGGTGCTGCTTGTGTAGTGATACAACTGCTTTGCCAATGGAGGTGATTGCAGAGCACCAGCAAGATTTGAGAAACGCCAGCAAGATTTGAGAAACCCCAGCTGTCAAGTGACTTTGTTTTTCTTCTCATTCTTTTCACTGAGGCATGGAGAGAGACAGCCTAACCTTTTGTTCCAGTCGCATTTTTTACATTTTATGTTGTTTTGTAATATGTTTATCAAACTGTTGACATCTGGAGTCACAGCAGTCCTTGGCCCTGAAGCACTCTTTCCATTACAACTTAGACCCCCCTCTTTGCCTTTTTATTTGCACAATAACACAACACCCTAATTCTGCATCCCTCTGTGCAATAGCTAAGTCTCACAAAACCACAATCACTTTATGTTCTACCCAGTCCTCCAGTCCTTTAATTTATTTTGCCATATGCATAATGGATTGACAATGCCTTACTGTTATCAACTAGTTTCTGTATTCTCAAGAACTTAATTTAGAAATTACTGGGTAATGTATATGTATGGGTAAATGAAAACCCCAAGGAAGAGTTTTCTATTTTGCCTATTTTGGTACAGTTGCATCCCAGTTCTTAGGCTTGATCCAGCTAAATTTTGAAACCCTTTTTGTATAGATTGGGAAACTGAGGCAGAGAGGAATTAAAAAGTCATGGCAAAGTCTACAGCAGAGTCCCTGTCTCGTAGTTCTTGTTCAGGTTCTTCCTTACAGCCATTTCTCCTTTCCCAGGAACAACAGGTCACATTTGAGTTCTGGTTTGATAATGGCAGAATCAGCATATCCTTACATGAGTTCTCTAGCAAATTTAATATCAACCCTTTCTTGTTTCTTTATTTACTATTTTTAAATAATATAAGTAGTATAGAACTTTTGAATATCAATTTAAAATAACTTCTTCATTTTAGATCCATGTCTTAGGATTTTTAAGTAGTACAAAAATTAGGCTTAAGGAGTAGCAAACTATGAATATGCACAGGCTAAAGTAATTAAATCATCCAAGGGTCCAGGAAAAAGGCTGCTTTTCATGCAAGAAACAAGTCTTCCTTCATTTCCTTTTGAATCCTTGGAGTGTCAAAACAGATGATCCAAAGAAGAGGAAAGTAAGCAAAGCAGTTCTGTTAAATAAGAAAATGTGAAATTGTGATTCTTGGGGTTATGTTTTCCTCTTACCTGAAATGGTGTATGATACAGAGAAGGATTTGGCCATTAGTAGGAAGAGACTGAATTAATCCTACCCGTTAATTTCTCTGGAAGCAATAAGTCTCTGTACCCTTGACATTGGCATAGACTAGTGCATGACATCTTCATCCCTTGCAGATAGAGTCAGATTTTAATAATAAAGAGAAATTCATTTTTTGTTGGTAGATAAATATCTACCCCTTTTTTCAGATGCACTAAGGTTTTATGTACAGAACTTCACTCCCAAATTGGTAGTGACAGAAATTAAACTGTAAATGCAGTTGAAAACACTTTTTGCCAACGAAGCAAATATGTTGTAGTCTCAATCTGGTTTTGTGCCTATTGGTTATGATCTATGTTCACAACACAGATTGCCCAGACAGATGTACCCACTCTCACATCTAATCAGTTGCATGTGCAGAAACAAACAAAAAAAATCCTAACAAACCAAGAAAATCAAGACTGGAGCAGTAGTACTGACCCTGCTAACTAAAACAATGACTGCAAAGCAAAATTTTCCCTAATATTGTCACTATAATTTGTATTTATTCTGAAATTGCCTCTTGTTGTGCTTACCTTTGGTTTGAGGTAGCAGTCTCTTCTGGTTTTGTAGTCTGATGAGGTACAAGCATTTTTTCTGAAATAATGACAGATGGCAAACAAATGAGGGATAAACTAACCTGCTAAATAATATGACATGAAATTTAGCATTTAAATTCCCACCTGGAAGGCCTTTACACTCAAATAGTCTTTTGGGGTTTGGGTGTGGATTACTCAAAGCACATTTCTGAGTCCGTAATGTTATTTCCAGTCCCTGGCAATGGGCTGAGACGTACACATGACTGCTCAACTGATATCAAAACCTCAGGGACCACAGAAGGTAGCAATTACATACCCTCTCAGGGTGCTTATTGCTTGGGGGTTTTAGACATTATTATTGCAGAAAGCTGCAAAGCACACTGCTTAACAGCCATTTCCTGAAAGCTATCAGCCATGATACTGTTATCATATTTTGATTTCAGCTCCCTGAAATCTTATGATTTACCATTCCCTTTGCCTTTACTGTAAGCAACTTAAAAGACAAGACAAATCCTGATTGGTCTTCTCATAAATACATTACCCTTTATGCTAATCCAGTCAGCGTGTATAATGACATATGCACTTTGCTTCAAATGGCTTCATGGAAATCATAAATAAATAGTCAACACATCAACTGCTGAGTGATTCTGAGATATACTAATGGTAACATGCAAAAAAACCTAATCCCACTTTTTAAAGCAAATGCAAAGTATTTATAAATAAAGTGATTTGAGATACTATCAGCTGACAGCCTGTCATTATCCCTACTAATATCCCAGGTTTTGTTTCTGTAGATTTCCAACTTTTAAATACTGGTTTATATATCAAAATTACATTTCTTACATACATTCCTTTTGGTAAGTCAGTATGTTCAGACTTCTTCCTTCCTCCTATTTTGATCATAACACCGGGACCATTCCTGAACTATATGCTGGCACCAGGACTGACTATTTGGAAAAAAAATCCCAGTACACTGTATTTAACATGCACACATGTGTCAGGGAGACTCATATGCACCGAGCATGCCTCACCAATGCCTGGCTTAGCCAGATGTTTCTATATTGAAATGACAAATGGTTAGCATAGTCAACTAAAATCCATTTAGCTTTATCCACTAGCAAAACTCCAAAATCCACTAGCACTTAGCTTAAAAATAAAAAGTGTTTTAATACCTGATTTGCTTTAATTAGGTTGGACTTGGCATTGTGTTTACATTTTGGATTTACTGTGGGAGATAATTGCTCAGTGTCCTTTATATTGTCATGTTTTGTAGAGAAAAGTAAAAATTACTAAATATCAGCTCGAACATGTCTGTTAGGAACATTGTATCTACATTAAATGATAAACCCACACATTTCTTAAGTGTCAATTCTTTTAGCTTTATATCTTAGATTTTACCATTCGTATCATATGATCAGTCAACATTATATATAGATTTAAAAATTATAATCTTAGTGGCATGTTTTTGACATAGCTATACCTTCTTTCAGGTATTTTGCATTCATGTTTTCATCATACTTGGAAATTTTTGAAGGTGTGTGTGTCACTGCCCGGCTCTCCTTAGTGTTTGTGCAACAGTTACTGGTGAGAATATTTTAATTGGAGACAGTGATTTGCCAGGGAAAGAGAAGAGATAAGAGCATCTGGGAGCCTGAGACCAGACCTCCTGTCTCATACATGGTTGTCCTTAAAAAGAGACAATGATTTACATACATCACTTGCTTAATTCCAGGACTAGTGAAGGGTGTTAGTCTTCAAGTTCATGAGTCTGATGTCTATTTTTCACCAGTTTAACGCTGTCTCAAATTATATTTTTATTTTATATTTTATATATTTATATTTTTTTCTTATTTTACTTTCCCTCCCCTCTCCCTCTCCCCACCCCTCCTCTCCCTTCACCTTCAGATGCTGTTTCCCACACAGCAGCTGGTGAGGACACAGCTGTATTGTCTTTAGGAGAACAGAGAATCCCCTAGGGCTAAATCTTTCTCACATTGACTATTAAGGCAAAGTTTTATCTTTAGGCTTTCTATAATATGTCTAATTTGTAGATAAGTAAATTAACATAATATGCTGGCTGTGTTTGCAGAAGGATGTTTTTGTAAAGAAAAATAAAATTGGGCTGATAGAAACAGTATGTTTGTTTGGATATTAATGGAAAACTCGTTCCCACTATAGATCCCAAAGAAGTGAGGAATACAGTTCCTTCGGTGTGGGCAATCATGGCCGTATGTTGCATGTGGGGTCAGTGGTGAGCAATAGCTCTCAGTTCTGCAGGGGTTCAGCATTAGTCAACTGAGTGGTAACTTAATTTTCAGAGATGTGAAATGGAGTTTTAATACTTGTGCATCTTCCTCACAGGGATGTTAAAGGATTCCTCAATTTCCAGGAGTGCTTTAAGATGTAAGGTGTGCCATATGAAGTATTCATTCTTGTAGGTAGGAACTAATACAAGGATCACTTTCTAGAGTCACTAGACTCCACTAACACTGTCAGGTTACTATGCTGGTGCCAAACAACCTTCCAAACAGCCTGAGACAAACCTCTGCCATCATTTTTTTCTAGAGCTCCTATGAAGAGTGCTCTGAGTCAGTTCATTGCTAGGTTCAATAGTGTGCTTGCAACCACTCCAACACACTGCATAATGCCTGCTGAGTTTTGAGAGCCCTTGTTTAGTCTCTTGAGGGATAACTGTGATTGTTGTATCCATTTCAAGAGCATAAATTACGAATATCAAAGCAGTGCTAACTACTGTGATTTAGAGTCTCTTCTAGTTAAATCCACTGACTTAAGGAAACTGTGTCAAGTTACAGCTCTCTTCTGGTTAATCAGAAACTTTCTGAGAAAATGTTACCTAAAGGTGAATATCTCTGTATGCAGGGAAGCAGTAAAAAGCCTATCCACAACTTTACTTTGACACTGGCTGACCAGGCATTGAATTCTTCTCTTGTATCTGGGACCCAAATTGTCCAGCTTTAACTCCCTGTTTGAAGGGGAAGAGTTTTCCTCCTAAAAATGAACCAATGGTGCAAGCAGGGCACTGGCATTGGCTTGTCACTGTGGTATTCAACAAGTCCTCATCTACCTGCTTTGTTTTCTTTCCATTATTTTAACAGTAGATGATGTGAAAATCTGTTAGTTAAGCCATGGAGACTGTCCAGAGATTTGAAAGAATCTCTAGAGGAATACGGGAAAAATATTACAAACTTAAAGCACATTTTGTATTTAAATCTAAATAATGTTGATTAACCTTTGCTGTACTGTAGACAGAGAGTAGATGTAATGTTAGCTGTTTACGTAATGCTGTGTTCAGCTTTTTCAGTGGGTTTCAGAAGGACCTAAAAGTTAAATAAGGCACAATTTCATTTAAATCAGAAATTTATCCAAGTCCACTATAGGATTAGAATTTATATGAATTTAAAATAAGAGACTTGATGATTGGTTTCTTTAAAGATGCAATTGAAGCTTCATTGACTGTGTAAGTGGTAAGATGGCAAGCCAATGTGACCTCCAAAATACGTAAATGAAAATGGTAAGTTAACACTTTCACAGAGAGTAATGTTTCCATCCATTGATTTTTAACAGGTTACAATGCTCTTCTACCCCTAAACAGCCAGGCCTGGAGAGGAGGGCAAGAACAGCCAGGGAACAGGACAGCCTTGGGAATGCTTCTTTGTTGTCTCGGCTGATCTTCATATTATCTGTGATTTTATCACTGTATCATACTTCTGTCTTTTTTTCCAAGTCCTAGTTTATGACTTGTCCTTGCATGGAAGCCAAGCCATATTTTTCACCATCATTGTCACCCTTCCTGTTAGTTGTTGTTGGCTACATTAATAGTATGAGTTTCTTCTATTCATGGAAGCATGACTTCCTGGGCCAAACTAGCTTCATTTTTAAATCACTTCTTATCTCAAGCTAGAGATGTGCATATGGTGAGAATCAGATTAAACCACAAAACCTAAGTAGACCTTGAAGAGTGAGGGCAACATGGCCACATACACTTTGGCCACAAAAATTACAAATGCCACGTTAAAGACCTTTTATCTTTTTCAATAGCGTTTAGAAGTAGTAACTTTAAAATAAGCCATACCAGTATCTCAACTCATTATCTATTTAAGGACTGAAATTAATTCAGCCTGGAAATTAAAAAATTCAAGACAGTAGGATTTATGTATTAACCATCTTGCAAGCAAAATGGGTCTGGATCACCAGATCTTTCAGACCCCACATCTCTGACAACAAAGGCTCTCCACTATCCCCATCACTGCTAGATGCTCAGCTCCTGGTAATCCAGTCTTCAGCAAATCATTTCTTGGCAGAAACTCTTGTGTCTCTCCCTTAATCTCACCCTCCAGAAATCGGGTGTTTTAAACCCTAAAATCCTTCCCGAGAGCATGCTTCCTTGCAGCCCAGTGCTTCACTGAGTAGTAGCTTTGTACATCTTTTTGTTTATACTTTATATTTTCTTTTTTTGCATCGTTTCTGTTTATAAGTTTGCCTTTTCTTCCTGGCACAGTAGCCCGTACCCATAAATTAGTTCCCTTAATCTGTATATATATCACCTTGTTACAGGGAAATTACCAGAAACAGATGTTAGCTGGCACAACAAGATCAGAACCCAGGCATTGATTTCTGCAAAGTGTTGCTCTAGGAGATGTCAGAGATCTCAGCAATGAACTGCTGTATGATCTGCACTGGGCTTTTGCTGGAGGCCTTGAGTAACAGTAGCACTATTTTCTGCTTTCCTGCTTTTGCTTTCAGTCCTGCAGCAGAATAAACCTCTTCCTGCCTTTTTCCTGGGCTATAAATGATAAGCCAGGTAATCTTCCCTAAAGCTCCAGACTGTTTTAGGTCCAGACAGGTTTAGGTCCCGTTGCAACAGCATTAAATACATGAAAAGGTAGCGTGGCCATCTCTTTAAAAGAGCAATGGTCTTTGAAGCAGGTACAGAACCTAAAATGTTGAAGAATAAATGATCATAACTAAAGGATTCTTTTAGAAGTTGTTTACAGATTTAATACATAACTGTAGTCACGCAGGTTAATGGAACTCAGGTTGCTTTGTGTCTGTGACTCTAAGAAGTATGTGTTACCTCAAGTGTGTATGGTAACCCATATGGGATCATGCAGCATAAAATACTTTTTTCTGTCACTTAATGAGTTTCTTACAAAAGGTTTATGACCCTTTGGCCCATTTATCTTTGTTTCATTCTCCTCATACACAACTAAGACCTATGGCATCACACTTCTTTTTAGAAAGCATGTGCAGTGAAGATTTTAAAAATCACCGAAGTATATAATAGTCTACACGGGGCTGATTTCCAATGACATCATGAGTCAAAAATGGAAAAGCTGTAAAAGCAGCCGAGTCTGTGCTCTTAAAGCACTTCTGAATACCTGGAATCATAGATCACCGTGAAAGCCATGCAAATACCACACATTGGCGTAGGGAGAAGTGTGTCACTCACTGCCAAACCAGCTATGCCACAGAGGGAAAAGGAAGAAATTCTTCTGCTATCACCAGAGCCCAACAGAGAGCTGTCTTAAGGCTGCTCCACTGCAGCACAAACAGCTCATTCCTGCCCTGCTCTTTGCCTGCACCAGTTCTGGCCTCTCACAGGAGCCCCGCAGCGTTGAGTTCTGTCACACCCAGAGGAGTTACATCCCCCTAGTCCCCTCTAATTTTATTCAGGCAGTTTCAGTCCCTTTTCGTGCAGAATCATTCTCCTCTGCCTAGCTCAGCTGGGGGGCACAATTAACAAAACACCTAACAAACTGAACCAGACTACAGGGAAATAAGCCAGGCTAGCCATGCTCTGCATTAAGGCTCTTGTAGCTGGGATCTGAGTTAAGGACTTCAGCAAGATATACTTCTGTAATTTTTTTTTCCAATGAAAATGCATTCTTCATCAGGGTTAAATTTTATTTTATTTTTTTCTCCTTCCCTGCCCCCAAATTGGCTCATCCATCACTAGAATCAATATGAATGCAAAGATTTTGGTGGATTTGTTGTCATGGAAACCACTTCTCCTCTCTGATATCCCTTACAGGCTTTCCAGACCTTTTCTTGCCTTTAAATTACCATTCCGTGCTACATTCTGAACACACTGTATTCTAATTCCACGTTGTGAACTTCATTTGAAAACAAACTGTGCACAATCCCGGTAAAAGATAAAGCATTTTTCCTGCTGGAAGACAAAAGTAGCTGAATACCGAGGATGGTCCCAAAATGGCTGCTTAGCAAAGTCAGGCTAAAAGCCTTGGAGGGCTGTCAGTATGTTATGACTTCTGTGAGATAGGCTTTATATTTCCCTTTTCTCTCTAGAGCTGCTTTGTTGCCCAGGGAAAGGCTCATTTTGTGATTAAGGCAGTAAGGCATGAAATTAGGATGGAGACCAGTTACAGTTACTCACATAAATAAAGTTTGCAGGGTTTAATCTTTTGAGTCCTTGAGTCCATTTCTGAGCCCTATACCTGCACTACTCAACAAAGGAAGGCTATTTCGTGTCAAACTTACGTCGTACTTCAGCCTGTAAAGAAAGTTCTCTTCCTTGTCTAGAACATTCATTATTACAAATTAAATGATGCTACTTGAATGGCAGCTGAATGAGACCCAGTGTGTTCTGCCAACGGTTGTGGCTGAAAGACCCTGTTACAGAGACCTAAAGTAATCACAATTTCCCTGCAAATAAACTCCAGCCTGGGTCCTGTAGAAGGTTTACTGGCAATGTAACATTGGAGGATGTGTTAGCATTTAGATCATTATGTTTTAAAAGTTGTAATCAGGAATCTAACTGATGAACCCTGTTAATCTCCTGAATTAATACTTTGGGAGAAAGTAAAAAGCTGCAATTAACAAGTCATCAAGCTGCAGATATTTCTATGTACAAAAACATACGTACAAGTCAAGAATTCCTTTTTCTTTTCTTTTCTTTTTTTTTTTTCAATTAAAGTAATGAGACATTAGCTTCAAGTTCTGCCTTTTCTGTTGGAAGCATTATACTCTTCATGTCCTCCTGTTGAGTATTTGCTGGCTCTGTTCAACGCTTTTGAACTTATTTATTGGGTCAGTGGTATTTGATACTGAAAGAAACAGGGTTTGGTTCTTTCACTCTATAGTGAATATAAAGAGTGAAAAACCAAAGTCACCCTGCTTGCACTTCTCTGAAATTTATAGAGGAGCTTCGCCCATTGATTGATCTGTGAAAGCATGGATGATCCTGAAGTACTAACAAGAAAATAATTTTTTTAAAAAATCCTAAGAAGGGGAAAAAAAAAAAAGATGGCAGCAAATTCAAAAGGATAATTCTCCAAATAAAAGACAAAGTCTGTTCCAGTTATTTTTGTAAAGGGTTGATTGCAATTTGCATCCTGCTCAACTAGCATCTGCCATCAGCAGTGCTCAGTAGTTTGTTGGTTTTTTTTTACTTTGTATTTTGCCTGTGAATGTTGCTTGATGACATTTCCTTCCCAAATCCTTGAACAGTGATCATCTACCCTTCTCCTTAAGCCTGGACACACCTTGCTACAAGGTACAGGTGGTTTGCAGCTTCTGTTCCCACCATCACACAGTTACAGCCTCAGGTTGCTCCACCAGGCGTGTGATGTTGACCCCTCAGAACATACTGGCATAGAGTATTGGTGAATTGTATTCCCCGGGGGATAGATGTGGGGTGTGGGAGTTCAGTGATATGATGGGGAATAAGAGGGGAAAATACATCCCTCCAAATCACACACTTTCTTTCCCCACATTGCAAACAAGTTTATAGAGACACATCTGCAGTCAGCAGAGAAGAAAGCACTGTCATAGGGCAACCTGCCGAAAGTACCTCTAAGTCCTTCATCAGATGGAAACGGCAGCAGTAAGTCACTGATACAACCAAATAAAAATTCAGTTTGACTGAAAGTGGTGTTTGCATTTTCCATTCAATATTGACAAGCAGTATCAATCCCACAGAGACTTAAATTGCCAGGAAACTGTCTCATTGCAGGGCAAACAGGGACAGAAAAGCATCATCTTGCCAGTAGATCTGCTATTCCTATGCAGTTTGGGTTTTTGAGTTTTTTAACTCTTCTTGCTTTCATGGAGTAATTAGATACAGATGTTGGGTTTGTTTTGTTTATCTGTTTGCCTTTTAGTCTTGCTCAAAGTATTTTGATGTCTGACAAAAGGAAGTTCGTATTTTATCAGTTGTTAACCAAAGTGAACCTCTATTTCCCCACAACCCCCAACATGAGGAGTAATGTACAAAGGAACACTTTCACTTGCTCAAAGACTGAAAAAATCTAGTTAGAGAATAACAGTGACAACCTCCACAGATTTATCTTGAGAATTATATTACTGGAAATTTATACTGCCTTGAAATTGCAGGAAAACTACACGGTTGGTGCAAGTCAGCAGGTGCTAGATCAGTGTCTAATCTGTAAAATAGATGGGCATCTTCACGACACTTCCAGCACTGGCTGCTGAATTAGAGAAATTGAGGTGGATGTAAGCAAATACTGCTCACAAGTGGTTATCCAGAGAGCCTAGTTGTGGAGAGACTGCTGCACTCCATCAAAAGGCAGTGAGAAAAAGCCCTGATAACCAGAACATAGTGCAGAACTAATTGCAATCTTTTACAGTCAGGTAATAACTGAGCTGTATTTATTTTAAACGGTAGCTGAAAATGTGAACAAACCTGATATCCTACCCATTTAAATGAAATCTGCTGGTGGGCAAACAGCCCTTTTCTTCAGAAGAAAGAGTAAGAGATAAAAAGAGGCAAGGGGGGCAATAAGCAGTATTAGAAAGAATGACTGGTGGTACGACAGCAGGGATTTTGCTAATGTAAGCAGCATATTATGGCAAAAGTGGATAGCAGAATTGTGTGTGCAAGCCTGCAGTTCAGCTAAATACAAGCACATGGAGCTGCAAATTGAATTTAACTATGGCAAGTAAGCTAGTAAGCTTCAGGTAGCTGGGTTTTAGAAGGCTAAATAGGAAAGCAAAGGGTCTAGGGACAGGAAGACTCAAAAGGACAGAACAAATTGCAGCTTGATGGGAAAGGACACTAAGGTGTAACTTTTCCATTAGCATTAAAGGGACACTTATGTCTAATTCTGCACACGCTGAACCAGTACAGTTGAAGAAAGAAACAGTGTTTGTAATTAGGTTTTCCCAGTAGGAAGGAAAAAAAAAAAAAGCTGAAGTAAAACAAAAGGAAAAAAAAAAAAAGGCAAACAAAATATTTTTAAATGTGCCTCATGACACAGAAAGAGTGTTTATCCAGGATAGGACAGAAGAAAAGTGTACAGAATTCTTGGTTTAAATAAAGAAAATCCGCTGCCCAAACAATCAGGTCTATGGAAAATGTAGTACAAAAAACAACTCTAGAAGCTGTTCCAAGAGGCGTTCTAGAAGAATTTATTTCAAACTGCATTTCAGTTCAATTATGTACCAAAAGTATGTACCACTTGTCAACTCTTGTATCAACTCAGCTGCAAACAAGAGTGGCAAAGAAATAATTGCAGAAGAACCGGCGTTCTGCCCTGAGCAATGGCTTATATCTGCTGGAACAGAGACATGGATAGCAACTGGAATAATCACTATTTAATGCAGATAACCAGCTCCTCCTTGCTCTTCTGGCCACAGCTGAGGGAAGTGCAGAAACACCCTGAATAAATCTCACAGGTTTCTCGTTCAAGCCCTAATTTAGACACAGTTGTGTATCAGGGGTAGAGACATGCTTGATTGGCATGGGGTGGGGGGTTTTGTTCTCCTGGGAATTTTATGTGCATCTGATATGGCTATTCACAGCATATCTGATGTTGCTCTGCTTTGCCTGAACTTTAGTTTCTAGGGGTTCCTGAGGGGGCTTCTCCAAGCCAGCCTCTGTACCCCTCTCTGCTCCATCCCATTGCTCAGGCACAAGTATTTAAGAAGTGAATAAGGGGTTGATGTGCCAGTTGGTGTTCCCTTTAGTGTCAGTCACTATTATATGTGACTTTAACTAGTCTTAGCAGCTTAATATGGTTTAGGTTAATGAGCCATTCAGTGAGATCCAGCTTTCCAGTTTGTTGGATTGACGAATTAATCACCACTACTTAAAGCTCCTTGTTTGCATTGGAAGGCTGCCTGCTCCCAGTACAGGATCTGGAGAGTTGTCTACACCATGTGTCGTTGTGGCTTTAAACTGTAGCTCAGAAATAGATGTGTATTGCTGATAGGCACCAGCTCATAGCTATCAAACACAACAAAATAATTCTTCCTCATCAAACTAGCTTTCTTTGTAGAGAAATTCTGAACTTGCTCTGCAAAGCTTACCAGCACAGTTTCAAATTCAGTATAGTACTCTTTCAGGTGTCTCTTTTCCTTTATTTTCCCCTGTCTCTCTCTCCTTTATTAATTCAGTCCCTTTCTCCTGTTTAATTTCTTTTCCAGTGGAAACAAACAAACCAACCTTCTCCCTCAAATACTTCAAATAGATCAGGTTTTGTTCTCCTTTTTTATATGTTCTGAGAAATCAAATACTGGAAAATGCTTAGGTAAAGTGCAATAGAGAAATCTCACAGAGGTTACTATAAGCCTTATACATTAAAGGAAGGGAAGGTAGAAAACCATCATAGGGGAGTCAAACTATTAAAAGTCTATTAAAATTGCAGTAAGATGAAAGATGTAAGAAGTTTTCATGCCAGAGAGAGGAATCTGAAGAGCTGGTAATAGACTTCCAATTGACTGAACTTCATCCTTCCCAACAGGTTTCCTCTTTTCCTCCTTCAAATGCTCGCTTCTTCCTACCTGCCAGTGACCTCCTTCACCACAACTGATTATGATCCTCCAGACAAAGGAACCAATTGAGGCAGTGACAACCAGCACACACACATCCCATTGGCTTCTACTCAATGCTTTTGAGATATCAGGGACACCAGAAAGCATCCTGCACATCCATCCCTGTGCAGAAAGGCTGGAGAGCTGCCTGCCCACAAGCAGAGCTGCCACCTTCCTTCAGGCACAGGGATCTCAGACACAGAGGGACAGTAAGCTCTAACTGCTGGCAGGTAAACACAGTCACCACGCTCTTCATTATCACTAAAAGAAACCTTTTTTTTTCAGTAAGCCCATATATTTCTATGTGATCAAACCAATTCAAATACTGAGTTTAAACCTGGTCTACAGCAAAGGCACACAGAGCATGGTGCCTCTCACCAGAAGCTTCTTCTCAGTGGCCTGGACACACCAGAGGTATTTGCGATGGCAACATCACTTCGAATAGTTGCTGGAGTTTCTAGTTTCTTTGGTTGTGGAACACACCAATATTTCTAAGAGATGGAACTGAAAAATAACAGTTTTTCCTGATGCTTCCAATCACATATGCATTAAGTTGGAACTACCCGGCCTTCACATAGTTTACCCAAAAGATTTTTTGTCTTAGTAGAACTTCTACTAGAAAGCTTTCTGTATAGTTCTTATCTGTCTCTTTCTGTTATAGACACAATATTCAGAGTGTCAGCACGCAGGAAGGTCCAGCTGCTGCCAAAGAGCCAGGAGCCCACAGGAACAGCATCCAGGAGGGCAGGGGCCTCACCATCCCCACAGCACCCAAGCAAGGGAATGGGAGGAGACCTGGGGATGGCAGGCAGTCAGCCCAGATAATCAAGTAAGTTCATAGTAATGAGGCAAGTCTGAGATCAGGAAGTGAGTTTTAACAAGTAAAGGTCCATTACCTGGCTGTGACTGAGCTGGGAATTCATACCCCTAAAAGTTACAGCTCCTATGCCCAAGCTGAGCTTAAATACAATCATAGAACCATTTAGGTTGGAAAAGACCCTAAAGATCATCAAGTGCAATCGTTAACCTAACATTGCCAAGCCCACCACCAAACCATATATGTCCTTAAGTGCCCTGTCATGGTGCTCCTGGGCCCATGGGCAGAGGATGTAGGTGGAGGCTCCTGGTGAAGCTGGACAAGGCTGTTAAGGCCTTAATTGTCTCAGCATAGGCAATAGTATCTCTTTCTTTCTCAGCATGGTTTAGGAAAAAAGTGCAGTAAATATATTACCTAATCTATATGAAAATTTAAATGCTGCAATTTAATGTACAAGGAAATTCTAAAGAAAACTCCACCTTTCTAATTTGGGAACATGGTGTTTGTTCAGGCTTAACAATTAGGCAGTGAAAAATGGTATTTTCTGTGGGTGATGAAGGAGGATACAGGAAACAGTTCTAATGAAATGTCTGTCTGAGAACATGCTAAAGGAAAAAGAAATTCTAAAAATTTGTGTCTGAGACTGGCGCTTAAGTCCCTTAAGGACTGTAAACTGTGAAAGGATGGGAGCTATGTTTTATTTTATAGTATATTGTTCAAGTTGCCACAAGATGAACTTTAATTGAACTGCTAGCGAGTCTGGACTATTTTAAGTTTTAGCGACATTGCAATATATGCTGAACTTTGTGTGGGGTCAGAGATAACAGAATGGATGCTGCCTGGGGCAGGGCTGTTTCTCATGGCATGAAACAATTATTCTCATGGTTCCTGTTCTTGACTACAATTTTCTCCTCTTCCACGAACAAATTCGGACTCTGAACAAACCCATGAAATACAGAGCTATAGGGGACAGGATTTTGGATTGTGTGACCATGTTCAGTGACAACAGGTTGTACGTCAACTGGAAGCAGCCACAGCAATTGCATAGGCAGATTTCATCAGTAAAAATACTAAAGGTGTTACATTATTACTCTCGTGCCTCTATGACTCACTAGTGCTTTAGTGCCTTTTTGTCAGTTTTTTTTTCTTTGTTTATTAGTTCCATACCATCTGGAGATCATAAGAGCAACACGTGAAACAACAAACCCTAGGAGAAACAATATATCTGTCATGGAAACTCAATTTTTACTTCACCCAGACAAAGGCATTTCTCATTCATATATGCAGCAAAGGGAATGCAAGATGCTACTTCTGAGACAAATGAGGGCTTTGATCTGACTAAATGCCTCCATGCAAAGAATCACCCAGCATCCCTTTATAGTCAGTGGAAGCACGGTCTGAGTACTCTATTAGAGTCTCTGAGCCAATTCTTATCATCCTGATTCATGTCTAAAATAGGTCCAGTAAAAACCTGCCTTGAAAAAGACCATTTATTCCTTGCAAAGAAAGCCTTGTTGACTATCTGATACAGAAATATTTATACTGTAATATTAAGCGAGACAAATCTTACCCAATCTGGCTGAGATAATTTATTAACGAATTTGTGTCAGTAAATGAAAGAGGTCAATTGTGGCACAATTGGTGCCAAGTCAAGCTGTGCTGGTGGTAGGTAACAGTATGGGCTTCTGAAACAATTGTTAGACCAGTACCAAAAGAGAGAAATCTTTTGCTGCTAAAAGCAGAAGTTGCATCAATTGCATTAGATGAATTTTTAGTGAAAAAAAAAAAAGAAAAAAGTTAAAGGAGCTTTTGTTCTTTCCTGAAATGGAAAAAGCTGCATGGTCAGAGGCAACTGCAAGACCTGCTGCACCTAAACTCTGAAGATTTTTCTGTGATGTTAAGACATGAGAAATTTTAGTTTCCTTAAGTATACTATAGAACGAAAGCTCCTGAACTATTACAGTATTCACAAACATATTTAATAAATATTTTAATATATTTACACTGCCTAAGACAATACCAGCCCTCAGAAGTCAAAATGCATTCTGCCTTTAACCTTACATAGTAAGAAGTGGGGAAGAATGTTTTAAAAATTCTTTGGAACTGATGATGATCTACCTGAGTATTTTGTGTTGTCCAGCCAAACAACAAGCTGTTACAGTAGAAAATGCATGTTTGTAGTGAAAGAGAAAATATAGATATCAGTCTTATAATTTTCTTCAGAAAATGCTTTTTGAAAGAGATTAATGCACAGAAACATTTATTAAAAACATTCTCAACTACAGTCTTTAAATTTTCTTGTTGTTTAGCAGGGATTTTATTCTCAAATATTTACCTTCTATCTTCAGATAATTTTTAAAAGATTTCTGTAAGCAGAGTAATTGTGTCTAGAAATGACGATTATTAGATAATATTCACTGCGGTGAAAATATTTGATTCTAGAAAAACCCTGTTGCTACCCATCTTAACTGGGAAAGGAGTTTTCTCTGCTCCACTATCCAGAGATGCTTGAAATTAACGGACAGCATCAAGATGTCATTGCAGTGATCAAGTTTACACAATAGTAGCAGTGTAAGGCCCAATCCCCTGTGGCATTAACTCTAAACAAAATAAGTGATGACAGTTACATGCAGGACTGAAGAAAGAGCCATGAAGTTGAGGAAAATATATTTTGTTCAACAAATCTTCCCTACACTTGTTAATATTTTTTCCTCTGGCATTGCTAAGCCTCAGCACACTGAGAAGTCTATAAACAAAAATGATCCTCCCCTACAGATTTCCCAGCTGCTCACAGAAACCTTCCCTCATTCCCAAAGGAAGGCTCCCCATACCACTCAAGGGGTGCTATTTCATCTCAACATGATGAATCTAGATCAAATATGTGGGAAAGTGTTCTAACTTGGGTGAGCATTGTCAAACAGTAGGACACGGGTAAATCAGCTGCCAAATGCAACAAACACTTCTTGCTGGAGAGCCGTCACACACAATGGAGGTGGCTTCTGACCTGCAAGCTCCACAAAACGGGGAATTTTTAGAACTATATATGCATTTATGTGTGCACACACACAATCTGTGTTTTATACACATGCCCAGACACTTACATACATACACACACGGGTCTAGCCAGGAGCTGTTCTTTCTGCCTCTCTTGCTGCAGCTGGAAGGTCTTAATTAGCATTGAGCCAGAATGGGTTATTGCTGCTTCTGGCAGCAAGAATGAGAAGACCTTGAAAGCTCAAGGCACAACCACCACTCTTGTTTGATACACTGTATGTCAGATAGTGCAAAAATCACTGTAAATTATGGGAGAAAAAGAAAGATTCCTCTTGCCTCTAATTTTCTCAGTATTCCTTGTGTTTGACACACCAGTTTGCACTGATGGGAAGATATGGTCCTTGCTTGTTTTTCTATTTTTTTTTCTCCGTTTACTAAGCCAAAAGCATCCTAAGGGCACTTTCCACAAAAAGACTATTCCCTTGGAATGCTCTACTGAAACACTGTGCAAGTGAGTCTTGTTACCCCGAGTTACTGCCTGTCTCTGACCCCTTTGGATTGTGTTTACCTTGTTGGTTCCTCGTGGAACCACTGTCATATATGGTACTCTGCACTAAGATGACCTATACATACTGGTATGAGAATGTAGGCATTCAAACAGAGAAAAAAACTGCCGTTCAGTTTTTTCTGAAAACTGTACAGTTCTGAAGTACAGTTCTGAAACTGTACTTCAAATATTTGAGTAAGTCAACATGGTTTTGAAGCAGACATAAACCCCAAATCCTCACTCTGGTTTTGCCCCACTTCTTTAAAGGATTCTATGTGAATAAGACCCTTTATCTACATGTAGAACTGGGTGCAGTCCCACTCTTACTGTAAGGGTGTTGTGTCCTGGGCTATTTAACTCATTCCAAGGAGGAGTATCAGTCCATTTCTGCCCTTTAGTCTCTGTTTTCTACTTCCCTTCATGGTATTGGAACCACCTAAAATCCCAGAGTGTCTCTACTATATGAAAGGGAAGCCAAAACACCACTGTAATCCCTGGTTGTCTTAGAGAAGGGAATGGACTTCAGCAGGCAGGGAAGTGACAAGTGTCTAAGGCACAGTTTACCTGAGCAAACTAACAACTGCAACCCAGGGACTTTGAGCTACTCACATGAAGGATGGTATAGAAATAAGTTACAAATTAAATCAGAGGTTGTTTTAGTTATTTAGAAAATACACTGACAGAATATGATTGGAATGCAGTTTTGTTAAGTTTTGTTTAAAGGACTGAGAGCTTTTAATATTTTTCCCACGGCTGAGAGACAAACTTATTTATAAAGCAAAATTTTCCAGTCGGAAAACATGTGCATATATACATGCAGATGCACACAAGCCTGCACACATTGATATGTATTTATACATGCATATACGTAGACATTCGTGGAAACATTTGCTAGAAGCATCAAAAATGGATTTGATTATGCAAAATTCTGAACATCCGCTAAATTATTGAGTGTCTGTAACTTCCGTTGCCTTCAAGAGGGGAATAAAGATATTCAGCAGCTGCATGTAGGATGCAGCCCACTGCCACCACTGCATAAAGCTCTAAGAAATGCTCCAATATACAGATCTCACAGTTTCTGCTTAAAGTGGTGAGAAAATCAATTCTAGACGAAAAGGGCTGGAGGCAAAAGGAGAAGATGAAATGTGACTGACAGAGAGACAGCATCCAGTAATGCTCAGTCAAGTGAAAAGGCGAAAGAACACAGAAATAGTAAAACCTATCCATTTTTGTTTTAATTGGGAGGGGACTTAACAGGCACTTTTGGAGCTCTAGGCAGCCCCTGCTAGGCAAAGCCTATAAATGTTAACTCTGTTCTATTCTGAAGCCAAACATATATAGGGCTCTTTATATGTAGCACTATGCCATAGAAAAATTGGACTGTGATTCCCTGTGACGTTAGGATGAAATGAGGTTGTCAAATCAACTCAAAATGAAACAGCAGGGAAATATTCTTCTGCTTTCTGGTGCTGAGGTAGATTTTTTGAGTCGGTGTCCTATGCCTTTGCTTCTCACTGCATTTTGCCCTGCATTGCCCTATTGTTTGTGGTCTTTAGTATTACAAATGCAAACTAAAACTAAAAGTGTGAAAGGCAAGGTTTTTTTCCCCTCAATCTACTTCGTGCTCTGAAAAGGAATTAAAGTCCCAGAAAGGAGCAGGAACAAAATATTGGCATTACAATCTCTACTGTACAGCTCGCCTGCCTTCTCCACAGCTTCAGTTTACCCAGCCATGAAACACATTGTTTGCAGCATCCCCCAAGGGCCTATAAGAGACTGGAGGATTTAATCCACACTAATGTATTTGGCTGAAATAACTCCATGATTATGAACTATTGTTATTGCAAGAATCAAAGTTGAAGCATTCGAAAATCATATGAGATGGAATGGGAAATCCCATTTTTTGTAGCTTTTTTCCTTCTCTATTACTTTCAGCAGTTAGAAGTGACTGAGGAAAAGGAGCAAGTGACAAGATGTAGTCAGTAGTAGAAAATGTCAACCTGAAGAGGAAAGCAAACACCCTCCATGAGAGAAAATCTTGTCTTCTGGAGGCACTGTAACCCCACATACTCTGACCACCCACAGTTATAGTCAAGATATTTTGGTGCTTCCTTCTTTTTTTACTTCTTTAGGAAGTTTGATCATGTTTGTTCGTGCTGATTTCAGAGCAACCTCTCCTTCGTGTCTGAAAACAATGAAACTGGGTCCTTAGTAAAGCCTACTCTTTTAAGGGATTGCCTGCTCTTTATTATTCCTGGGGCTCCAAGGCAGCTTCACTCCCATGAAAATGAGAGTGCTGAAGGGAAGGACCAGAATAACAGAGAATTAGGAAACCTTAAGCATTAGAGATGCAAGATGGAGAAGCTGGAAGCCACACCAGAACAGCTTAGAAGGCAGGCAGCAGAAGGGAAAGTTTTGAATGTAAATCCTGTTAACTTTTACATTAGAAGCAGTGGCCATTTACACAGGACTAGCAAAGGAAATGCTTCCTAGGGGTTGGTTTCTACAGAAACTTTCCTGTGTGTAGATTAATTTGGTGTTCTGAGGAACACCTGATGAATGAGGCCTTCACCTCATTCTTTCAAATGTCTTTCAAACCATAATGCCTAAGAGGCAGCCAGTGACTTAAGAATAGAAAACTCCAAAAAATTATCAGACTTTAAGTTCTATACAAGGAATTTAACTTCTGTGTAACCTTTTGATTATCATCAGCCAAACAGCACCAGTCTCCTTGAACGTATTCCCAATCTGACCAAGTAGGACAATCTTGTAGGATATACACAACTGAAAGCACTGAAGTGCCACTTGAGAGCACTAGTGTTTTTCACATACAAGACACTGTACTGAACAAAGCCAAATAAACACCGTGCCAGAGCAAGCCAAGTTAAATACAGTCTTGATATCATCAGTGATACCAGCACTGCCTGTCATGAGGTTGCATCTACCAGTTATAAGGCCACTGGATGACCTTAACCAGGTTTACAGTTCTCCTTGGTTTTGCAGGCACTCTGCTATGGCAGTTTGGTCTGCTGTAAAAAGGTGGAAGAAATAGAGAAAGCTAAGTAAAGCTTCTAAAGGTCCTCATGTAAAAGAAAAATACTGCCCAGGCTCCCAGATAAACGTGTGGCCCCTGCTGGGCACCAGAATGTGTGGTGTTCCTGGATAGTGCGTTCAGAGTTCACATGCGCAGCTGTGGGCAGTTCTGCTCACAAGCAGACAAAACCAGGAAAGGTGCATGGGAGAAGATATTTCCTTCTCTTGTCTGTCCAAGACAAGAAAATTGCATTTGTTGCTCCAGGGTTCTTGTAGTTCTTGCTTGGCTTTGCCAGAGGCTGGTACTGCCGTACTTCTTGGTTGACACTTTGCCCCAGACTTGTGTTCATGGCAGGCATGGAAGCATGGGAGAAGTTGGCAGTACCAGGGCAAGTATTTGCTGTTTATTAATTGTCTGAAACATTAAGGCATTTAAAGGAAAACCACTAAACATTTTCTAGATCAGTAAGTAAGGATCAGTGAAGTTGAAATGTGGAAGGAAAGGAGTTAATATAGATATAACAGTATGCCCTTAGGAACTCTATAGTAGCATTTTTTTTCTGGAAGAGCAATTAGTTTCAGGCTCTGAGTCAGTCTCTGACCATCCCTGTGTCTTCAATCATGCCCACCTAATTTTCCTCTGCCACCATGGGGTACATGTTACTATTTGTTCTTAGCAGTTCTTATCTAAGATGCCTGTATGACTGGAGTTATGCAAATATAAGTTATTATTCTATAAACGTTACATAAACGTTTCTCCTTACAGCAGTGGGGAGAAAGCCACTGTTGGGGTGCAGTTTAATGAGATGTTAATAGAGCAGTGGGTGAATGTAAGTACAAGTGCAGCGGGGGTTGTGCTGAGGAGTTCAGTTGACAAAAGAACTGTAAAAAAAATGTGGAGTTCTCTGAACTGAACCAGAAGTTGAAATAAAATTTTTTTGTTCAGTGATGAAGGTGTCATTAAATAGCCACGTTTTAAATATGTGCTTCCTTTGGAGAACAGGGTCCTGCTCTCTGGTCTGCAGTGGCAGGATTTCAGAGTCCCAGAAAAAAGGATAGGGTGAAAAAAGTCATGTTGTGGCTATGAAAGACAGACTGGGATAGGAGAATAAATCAGAATATTATACCACTTTTTAAAGCAGCAGCCTGTCACTTTATTTAATGCAGAATGAACTGAAAAGCACAGCCATTTGAAAGAATCAAAGAGTTACCCTAGTAAAAAAAAAAAAAAAAGGACTTGATTGATAAGCTTGCTTCTATACAACTGCTGTACTGTTTGAACATCAAACTTTGCAAGCTCCATCAATCCATGACCAAATTGGCTACCTGTACATATTCACAGTCATTTTCACACAGTTTGCCTACCAGTTCCATACCCTCACACCGTGTTAGTGGGAGCTGTAACAGGGAACACCGACTGGGTGCAAAAAGCAGGGCACAGTTTTATCTTTGAGAGCTGTTAGGCACATATGGGGGACCTTGGTGATACTAGCAGTGCTGTCATCTCTGGGACCTGATGGCACCTTGGGACCAGTCTGACTGATTAGCACTGACATTCACACAGCTTCCAAAGGGCTCAAAACATCCTGGGCAGGGATCTGGGTTTGGTTTCTTTTCTAGAGGTAGAAAGCCATTAATGAGTTGAGTGGTCTTCCCAACCCAGAGCCAAAGGCCAGGTCTTTGGATGCCCAGTCCCATACAGCCTCCTGGAGCTTTTTAAAGATTTTAAGCTTTTTTTTTTTTCAGTGGAGATTATGACTCTTAACTGTGAAACATCATAGTTCTGCAAGAATTATAGAAAAGGATACTGCCCTGAAGAAAGTGGGGTAAGAAACCCAGACTAGATAATAAGCCAGAACTTGTAATAAAAAGGGAACTGCTGTAACCTCTTCTTCAAGGTGACATATGGTCCAACCAGTTAGGATGCAGCACAGGATCTGGGACGAATGACACCTGTACCTTTGTATCTTTGACTGCAGGGAGGTCATAAGTATCTTAGTGTTCCTCCCTCCTACCCCAAGAGATACAGTTCTTACCCTCCTACTCCAAGAGACACAGTTCTTACCTTCCCATTTGTTTCCATGGGCCACCAAATACGTTTCCAGAGAGGTTTTACCTGAAGAGAGTGATGTGGAGATGTCAATGTTTAATTGTGCTTTCTGTGGAGCAAAGCTCAGTGACTTCACAGTAGAAAAGGTGACAGTCATCATGAGACATGGAAGGGCAGAGGTTGCCCTTCCTGGGTGGCCAACTTCCTTCCCTCTAGGGAAAATGTCTGTAGTGGTGGGTCTGCACGGAGCACACACAGATGTAGTCTCAGCAAGGACAAATGTCTGAAAAAGAAAACAAACACAGAATAAAGCTGGATAAAAATGCAACCGACACCGCATGAAGCTAATCACCCTCTGCAGCTGTTGTGGTTTGGAAGGCAACCAAATAAAAAGCTTTTAAGAGGTTTTACTTTTAGCATTTTCCTCTTCTAATACTAACCTGCTTCTGAAAGGAGGCCCACACTTTCTGCCAATCACAAGGAAAAAAATAGGTCTCTGAGTGTATGTGCAAAGCAGGTACCTAATTTACATGCAAAATCAATATAATTGCAAATGCAAATTGAATCATTGCTGCTGAAGGTAGCTGAATTTAATCGTACGTATACATACATGAATACATGAGATTTTGGTAAAATCTATACAGTGTCCAGTCTGACCCCTGACCCCTTGACCTGTCTATTCCTTTGCTCTATTAACAGCAAGCCGTGGCAGACCTAAATATATATATATATACACCAATACACACTCTAAATATCCTTATGTGCTTTGCTAGTCAGAGTCAGACCAAAGATGCCTCTAATCCTGTGGATATTTAAGACAGATACCTAAAATCAATTTGGTCTGTCTTCAGCTGAAGGTTATATGAACCCAGTTGTTCAACGGTCAGCAGATTTTCTCTGTGAATTTGGCCAGTCCATCTGTGGATCCATGAGGAGTCCTGCCCAATTTGCTCACCTCCCACAGCACAAATGTCACCGCAGAATTATGTGTTATAGGAAATGGTTCTTTGTGTTCTCTGAGCAGAACACCCCTTTTTTGTCCTATTTGCCACTTTCCAGTCTTCTGACAGTTACTCAGCAGCATCAGGTAGTCTGTAAAGCCATCCTATCTACTCAAGCTGAATGTATTTTACTAATCAATCCTCCAGTGTGAGATATTCCTTAAACAAGGAATTTCCCTACAAGCCTTGCAGAGAAGGCTTGAGTCTGGGAACCTCAGGAAGTGCCTCTGTATTGAACAATGAACAACAGGGGCTTTCAGCTTTTCTGTAATGGCTACTTTTACACTTAACCATTTGCCATAGTATGAGTTAGTCACTGGTCACAACCAAGTAAGCAAGTCTCATCTTCCATCAAACAGAGAAAACAACTCTCATGCTCTTCACCAATCAGAGGAATCAGCTTGGGAATAAGCTGTTTTCTCCCAAGGAGCCACTTCCTCAACTTCAAAGTGTTCATTCTGTTTCTAAAGGGCCTCTTCAAACACATTGTGCAGAGTGTAGGTATAGCCAACCATAAAACTAACAGCAACCCTGATTCCATGTAATAAATCTCCTGAGAGAGTAGAGTTCTTGTCAAAAGATCCAAACATAAACCAGAGTAATGCATAGTGGGGATGACTTTAGACAGGATCACATAAAAAATTGTTAATTGATATGTTTTAAACTACTGTTTTGTTTTGTTTTCTCTTTAAAATTGATTGTGCTCAGAAAATTTCTTAAGGTGCGAGGGACAGGCCAGGTTTTTTCCTTCATCACAACACGTAGTCTTCACAGTAAAGATGATTTGCCAGTGCTACTCCTCTTCCCCTCATTCTTGAACTTCATTCAAGTCCCTTCATTCAGGACTTCTTGAAATCCCAGCCTAAAGACAGAAAAGCCTGTTGTGGTAAAGTGACAAACTGGTTTGTGCTGGAATCTGCCTGGGACCAACACGCACGTTTGGTGAGCTTCCTTGACCCAGTCCTTTCATTTTCAGGGTTGAGGCTATGGGTCTTGGCTGAGACACTGTTGCAGACTGGGAGATGACCAGATGTGAGAGTGAAGTCCTTGCAGTCAGCTCTGGCAGATCCCCCTCCTTCACGTTCCCACCAAATCCACTGAGGCTTTGGAGGATACAGACACCAGGCATCACTGCACAGCTACCAAAATAATACCTCATACTGTCCACTAGTTCTTTAAAATTCACACAGCTTCAATGGAGGAGAGCTGGGACTTCAGGCTCTTGCATTACCAGTTGAGCAGTCCACTCGGTATTTAACATACAAAAATGACAGAAAGAGTCTATTTACTACAAAAAAAGGAGAGAGAGTCTATATTTGCTACCATCAAACATATTTATTGATTGACAAATATATAAATTGAAAATCAAAATTTAATTTAGCAAGAGGACCACAAGTGCACATTTTCAATGCATGAAAAATATGAGTATAAATCAACCTTAAAACTGAATCCTGCTATTACTTGAAAATAACTGTCCAATATCTATTTGATCTACAGTCAAGAAGCAGAAGGAAAATAAGAGTGTGTGTTAAATAAGGACATTCCTAGTTATTTTCTTGTAAAAGAGATATTTCATTGCTGTGCAAGTAACTTGTTTGATAAAACAAAGAAATGCAGTAATTCAGAGTTTATTTATTTATTTATTTAGGACTTACAAGTAATATTTTGCAAAAATTATGGTAGGCTTTCATTTTTCAGGTTACCTGCATAGTCTCTTGAGTTAAACACTTATTAGTATGAAAAACTGTCCAGAAAACATTAAACAATGCTTCTGAATACAAATCATTTCATGAATATGTAAATTGTGCCTCAATGTGACACTTGGCTTGCCTGAGAAACACTGATAGACTAAAAAAAAAATTAAACTCCATCAAGGCTGAGGACAATTTAATTTAACACTCTCCAAGTGTTGAAGAAAAAAAAATGAATTTTAATGGCTGTATAGTATGTTTCAATTCACAGTTAAAACAAAATATCCATAAAATTGCCATAAACACGGTCAAGGTTGGGGAAAAAACAATCAAGATCAAGGTGAGGAGCAGATCTAAATTAAGTAAATTAGCATGTTTGGTTCTAACAGTAAACAAGTAAACCAGTTTTTCCTCTTGTGTCCCACCACAGTCATTGATGCTGAGGCCCCTGGAACATGCAGTGATTCCACTGCCCAAATCTGAGCTCTGCCTCCCAGATTCTGCAGACAGAAACCGGTGCATCTCCATTGCCATTTGGGTGCTGCCCACAGAGCAACGGGACGCGAAAGCAGCTTGAATCTGAAAGTTGTGCAATTGCATTAACACAGCACAGGGCTGGAGCTAATAAACCCAATGCTTGGCAAAGTCTAATGAGCTTGGATCCATGCCATGTTAACAGCAGCGACTCTGATCTCAATTACATCACAGCATGTTCATTTCTGCCCCAAAGGCCCCATTTAAACATGCCTGTGTTGTCAAGCTCCACCTTAGGTAGTTCAGGGAAGACCTTTTCTTAAAACTGCTTTGAGTTCTGAAGCACAATCAATGCCAGAGCTTGAACAAGTTGGTCATCAGTGCTCAGTCCACTCCTGTCTCTTCCCACCTCCCTCTGCCAATTATATTAAAGCAATTATAAAGTAGAGGGTAGCAGTAAGGCTGTCATCACACATACACAATAATCAAATGCCACAGTCAGAGGAAGGATAAAACTGTCACTTCATGAAAGGGGGCAACCAGTCAAATAGATTAGGAGCATCAGGTCAGTCTATCAGTTGGGAAACAATAAGAATAGATTTTTTTTTTTCCCTGAAACTGAACTTGGGCACTGCTTCAGACAGATGAATAAATATATTTTCCCAGGAAAAACTGTTAGGAGCACAGAGGTAGTCAATGGTTAGCCCAATGGGTCACAGCCTGACTGCAAGGCAAACACAATTCAGGAAAAGGAAAAAAGAAAAATGAACTACACTTTTAATTATTTTTCAGAAATTAGTGGACCAGAACTGAACGTAGTGGCCAGATCTCCCTCAAGCTCAACTTCTCTCTCACTTATATCCCCTCTATCATCCAATATGTTCCCTCAGGAAGCGATTTCCAAGGCTTTCGCATCCACAGGATCACTTTGAAAGTATCCAAAACTGCATTTTCCCAGTCAGGAACTCTGAGCCAGATTCTTAACTTAGTCTTGGTGGATTATTTCTGTGCTCAAAGGCATTTTTGTCTTTCCCAATTTGCTGCTAGCTATATAATTCTCTAATTCTCTTCATTTCATCTTGGGAGGCACTACAGACACACAGTGAAATGCAGATATATTTGCAGGAATTGACAGAAAGGAAAACCAGATAAGCAATGAAGTGTCCTTCCTTGCTCTGGCAGACAGCTGAAACCTGTTGTGCCTAGAAGAATGTTTTTAACCAGATTATACTCATGTCTAAAATAGGTTAAAGCAAATTCAGACGATTTTTACCCCAAAATGAGTGTCCACAGAAGGCCCTAGCCTTCTGTAATCACTACAGAGATCAAATACAGGAGCAGTTACACTGAGCAACTTTAGGCAACCAGGTTAATTTTCCTCATCTGTGGCTACTATGAAGTAAAAACCATCACAGCCACCACCTTCATGTTCTCTGACCGAGGTTTTATATAACTGCATCTGCAAACTCTGCATGGTTGCACGTACTGAGGACTAAATTACTTTATTTTCTATTTCTTGGCATTTTCTGTAGCTGTTTGTCTCTGAACGCTGCCATCGACTTGTCCCAGTGCCTACAAAAGGCATAGCACAACAAAGAAACAGGCCCAGTGAGGTTCATCCAGCTGGTGTTGGGTTATTACACTCTGCTGAAAAACAAGCTGCAAACAAACAGTCTCTCCAAAGACATGTCTGTAACAAGATAGTGGCTGCTAATGGGAAAGGGCCATAGCCAATTTTCCTCATCATTAATTTTCCACGTTGGTGCTTGGCAAGTAGAAAGTGGAAATCCAATATACCAATCAAATCTTTGTGCTGAACATGTCAATTTAAGCTAGAGGAACACATTCTGTGAATGAAATCAGAGTTCGATGCCTTTTTGTAGTCAATACTTTGAGCTTGAATTTCAGACCAAGGCAAAGATCTTTTCCCCGGTGCTGTGTGAAGGTAGTTTGGTGCTAAACTGACGACACACAGATGTTTGTGTTTCTCTATCTCCCCTTTGGCTTGTTTGGTGTTACTACAAATGCTTTTTGGTGTCTGTTACGTTAACTTGTACAAAGGACAGCCTTTAGATGTTCTAAGTGGAAGGTACAAAAGGTTGGTTCCTTTCTCTAAAACACAAGGCCCTGTACACTGGTATTTGAGAAAACTTCAGCAGCAAACAGCTGGAACTTGGAATGGGGATTTATAGCAAGGGATTCTTATTCAAACATAATCATAGTATCATCTGGATTGAAAGGGACTTTGAAGACCAAGTCCAACTGTTAAGCTAACACGGCCAAACCCACCACTAAATCTTGTTCCTCAGCACCACATCTACACATCTTTAAATACCCCCAGGGATGGCAATTCCACCACTTCCCTGGGCAGCCTGTTGCAATGTTTGACAACCCTTTCGATAAAGCCATTTTTCCTAATATCCAATCTACACCATATAACTCCATGCAATTAGAACATCTAAACTGCACACCATATTTGTGTAATATACAGCAAGATCTCTGAAGTGTAATCTATATATACATGATGTGAGGGAATGGGAATATATTTCCTCTTTGACCTCTGTATACTTGAATACTTCCCTCATAAACCACCATGAAGTCATTTAACAGTGTCACATCCCATTATACATCTTGTTCATTCTGTGAGATATCCAGTGGCATTTCTTTTCTTTTTTTTTTTTTTTTTTTTTTTTGCCTGTTCAAGATCTCAGCACAAACAGGGCATTGAAAGTTAATAAAAAAGCAAATATTTTTGTTCTAACAGGCCTCTGTCATATGGCAATGGACTAGAATTTAGGAAAAAAAAAATACAGAAGGGCCTTAAAAGCAAAATGAAATTGGAAATATTTTCAGTTGATAAGCTAGAGTTTTCCTTTTGCATTCATTTAAATATAAGTAGAAAAAGACTTCACGTACATTGTTCTCAGTCTAGGTGACCAGAAAGCTTACACAGATAAAATATTATTGCTTTAAAATTACATTGCAAGTATATCTGATATTAGGGTTGGGCTTTTTTAGTTACACTTTTTGGTGGTTTAGTTGAGTTGTTCTGTATCTGACTTTTGACCCTGAAAGTGTGTCTTGTAAAGACCTGCATTTCCTTTCTGAATTATGCAGGAATGAAGAGCATTTTTTTTTTTAATTATTTTTTGTCAAGGACTGTATTAACTTATAAAAATGTTGGCAGACTGTGTATTAACCATGTACCATGAAGTTACCTATTAGTAATGTGAATAAGGTTATGTGGATATGAAATAAGTCTCTCCCATCCTATATAAAGACAAAGCCATCCTTATGTGTGGAAGTTACTGCTGAAGTAGCTGAGATAAGAAGTCAGTCTTGATAGCTTGTGGCAATGTATAAATAATTAGTACAGCAAAAAACTATTTATTTGGAGCTCTGAGCCAAAGGAATATGTGTTGATTTTTATTTTCTTTTTAACGTGAGACCTCCAAAATAAAGTCAGAGTGCAGAATCATCAGGCAGTTTTGGGAATGAAAAGCAGGCTGATTACATTTGTGAGCAAACCTTTTCTTCAAGGCACCAATCCATACAGGTAGATGAACCAAAGGCAAAAAAAAAAAAAAAAAAGTATTTCAGACCTAGTCAACTCAGGAGATTTTGCTCCATTATCTACAGTAGACTTTCATTGGGCAAAACACTGGGTAAATCTGCTGTGTGGCAGAACACTAACCCTGCTCTTTGGAAAAACAGACACCAAACTTAGAAGAGCTTTTAAGAGTTTGAATGAGCCAAGGTGTTCATGCAGTAGTGCAATCTTTTTGGACCTAGTATCAAAGAAAAATACATTTCAGGACCCAATTCCAGAGAAGGAGTTTCACCTGTCACCGGATCACACATATCACACACAGTTAGACATATACCAAATTGATTGGGAAGGGATTTGAGGACTAGGGGAGTGTGGGCAACAAAAAGGTACTTCTGGAATGAGCCTGGGGGCATTTTGGTGCTCATCAAATGCATAACTGAAGTACTTTGCCCTGCATATCTCTTAAGACCGTACTTTCAATTTTAGTCCAGCTTTTCTTTTATAAAATCATGTCTTTAAAATGGTTCAACTGGACAAGGCTCTGACAGAATAAGTCTAATGCTTTCTCTATTCACTTTGGAAGGATACCTTGGATTTACACCAGTGTAGTATCAAAGCAAGGATACAGCACATGGTATTGCATGTGGCAGTATTCTATAATAAACAAAGCATTACAGATATCTGTCTAACCCCAAACCTCTGTTTTGATATTACGTTTTACAATAAACTGGTAGACAATTTAAAGCATGAAGACTGGCAACTGAAATCATACACCACAACTAAAAATATATATATATAAAAGGCACAGAATTTATTTAAATACTAGATAGGCAAATTTGCCTTTCTTATTTGTCCATGCTTAAGACAGTGCACTAAGATTTAAAAAAAGCATGTTACAATGCATCTACCAGTGTGCTTATGCAAAATGACTTAATTCTACTGCTCCAGCAATTTATTTCTCACATGTAGCACCTGTATAACTGTAAGTTTATAAGGAGTATTGAAACATTGGTGAGAGAGTGAGAGCTCTGAGCTTTTGGGTTTCTTTTCTTTTTAATCATATTATTGATTCAGATCAATCTGGGTGATGAAGAAAGAAAAAAACCCCACAACAATGCAATACAGAAATCACTTTGGAAGCACAACCTGAGCAAACAGTCTAAAATCCCTGAGAGTATATTTTTATTCTATTGTAGTATTGCAATTATAGTGAAAAGTGTACATTCTGGGGATGTATATATGCTCAAGGGAAGGCAGGGGAATGACAGGACACATGCATTTCTTCACTTTAAAGCCTTGAAAAATTGCAAATGGGTTATGTGCACCAGTTAGATAATGCTTAGAAAAACCTTTGACTTTCTCAAATCCATAGCATTAAAGAAATACCCTGTAAAGGTGGTCAGAGATGATAGCTTAGTAATTTCCTAAGGTTATTTTTAGAATGTAAGATTGAGACATTTTACAGAAAAACTCCGAGAGAGAGTTTAGTTTCATTTGCAACCATGCTGGGTTGTTATCTAAGGAGAAACAATACCTCATACGTGTAGCTTAGCTCTTCTAAAAAACCTGAAAATTGGAGACCCAATTGGAGGCCACCACAGCAGAAAGGTTTTAATTTCATTATTAGATACAAATCCAAGTGCATTAGTAATTTCTTTTGATATGCTGTTTCAAAATTAAACAAGTATAAAAAGAGAATGCCCTTGTAAAATGTGTTAATTAAGAAGGCAAAGCATGAAAGAGAAGAATGGAAAGCAAATTTTGCTGAGTTCTCTGACAAGAAGGGACAGGAGGTATATACCCTCAACAAAGTGATCAAAGCAAAAATGATCGACTCTTTTGCTGCAGTCTCAGCTGAGGTTACAAAACACAAAGCCCTGAAACAGTACGGGTCACAGGACAAACATGAGAAACAGCATTTTACATTACAACCCCAGAGAGCCACTGAACAGCTACAACACTGCTCACTGTCATGATAATAAGCAACAACATGCTAAGTTATCTTCAGAAGATAACATTTCAAAAGCAGCAAACAAAGGAATGTAAAATAGGAAAATAGGTAATGCTGGATCTGAATATGATACTATGAACCCAGTGTCCACACCCTTTCTGACTATTTCACCAACAACTTGACTTCACTTGACTTGAAAAGTTATCCTAGTTTCTCAGTTTCTAAATATATATAAAAAAAAATATATATATATAAAAAGAACTTAAATTAATGTTTCAGGAAATTAGAGTCTTGGAAAAATAATAAAACCCCACCATTTTAAGAGGCACTCAATGATTTTACTTCTGGTGCTTCTCTTAGATTCAGGGGGAAAAAAAATAATCAAGAACTCATTTTCTTTCAGTTACTAATTTTCTGCTCTGTATCACTCTTCCACTCCAAAATACTGAAATATATTCCCTTTTTAATAAGCTTGAGTGTACCCACAGCTCTCTGCAACTCCATTTATGTCAACTTCAGAAGTTGAATTGCCAGTATCTGTATCTAGTCTTACTGACATCATGTAGATAATTAACCATCAGGCCAGGAAAGGGTGTACTTCTTCCCCGCCCCCCAGGCTGTTTTGACCATAATTTAACAGAACATGCATTTAAACCTGCTTTCCATTAACTTCTAAACACCCTACAATGAATTTTGTGAATTCTGTGCATCTTTTAGGATGATGTATCCCATTTAGAAAACAAAGTGTTATCCTTCGTTTGCCATATAAGTTAAAAAGCTTTAGGGATGTTGATTAATTAGCATATTGAACATCAGGGGATGACCAAGTGAGCTACAAAAATTACAGAAAGAATTTTCTCTTCTCAGCTTTTCAAAAAATCTCACACCAGTGAATTAAATGAGTGTTTAACCACTGCCTTCATTTTGTATCTGCCGGCATTTGCCCAGACAAAGAAAAATCCCTTTTGATGATACTTGGACTATAACAACTCAAGCTCAAGGAATTGGTCAGCTTCTGCTGAAAGCTCAATGTATAAGAGCTCACATCTAGTAACTGGGCACAAGTTCAGAGAACTCTTTCAGACACAAAGTTTTGTCAGGATGCAAAAAAAGTCCTCCTCCTTTTAGACTCAAAGGAGGAAAAGCACATACGCAGATAAACAAAACTGAAAAAACCTACGATATGATCCTCTGTCCTCTGGATAGACTGGAGCCAGAGACAACCAAAGCTCTAGAAATTGTTATTACAAGTCAATTGCATCACTTAGCCCTCTTGTTCTGGGTCAAGGTCTCTCATTTTAGGTCAAAATAGTCTCTCTTTCATCTGTAGACAGAATATAAAGAAACTGTTGTGTATTTGGATTCCCTTCCCCCTCCCCACATACCCCCAGCCCCCGAAACAATTCTTAATTTCTAGTCAACTTGCTGAAAATCACATAACAAAGAGATTTACATGAGTCAGATTTCTGTTTCTGAGGAAAGTAAATTTTTCTTTTGACCTCTGATCTTTCCTGTAATTTCCGTCCTAAAAACTAGTCTCGTGTCTGCAGAATTAAAGCAGATTTATGTAACTTGAAATAAGGAGAAGTCTGGACTCTCCTTTCCTCTTCTTTGCATTTAATATTTTAGACAGCTTAGACTGTCTGTACAATGAAGGGAGAGAGGATGCATTTGTTTTGGTTTTTTTTTTTCTATTTGCAAGTTATATTGCATTATATTTTTAGCTATCACAGCACTCAAAACAAGAAATACTCCTACTTTTTTGGAGTTTACTTCATTTCCTTCCTATGCTGATGTGTGGAAGAACTACAAGCTTGACATGTGACTGATACTGCAACTTTCTTCTATTGATTCAGCTCGTCCAGAGGGGACATAGGTGATGCCAAGGTGGCACTTTTGAGGACGAGAGCAACGCATAGACTCTTCCATAAAGTAAAACAACTTGTAAACAACTGAAACAGCATTAAGAGTCAGAGTTTACATGCTTGATTTCCTCTATGATATTTTGGAAGGTCTTTCAAACTATTACCTTCTCAAATAAAACGCGCTTCATAGATATTGATGTTGCATATTTATGTAGCACATGCAGTATGTTCTTGTCACTAGTCTGGAAAACTTGGGCTGCGATTCTAAATTAGAAGATATTCAGATAAGCCCTGTAAGCAGATGAGAAATCAAATCAGTGGAATCCATACAGAAAATATATTAAAAAAACCTATTTGAAATCACTAACACAGTGCTTATTTATCCACAGAAATTATTCTATTTTAATCTCTGTGTACAAATAACAACAAAGAAGAGACTTCATTCCAGCTCTGAATATGAGCATGTAAAATTATTATGTTACTAAGGAATGGTATGTGAAGACACAAAGCACTTTGGGATTGTTTATGTGGTGAAATGAACATAAGATCCATTGTCCTTTCTTTCTGACTTTAGCTCATATATTTGAATTATTTCTCTGATATTTTGCTGCACTCTTCAAAACCCTTTGAAAGGAAGAACATTGTTGGAATATGCGAGATAATAATAGAATCACAAGCAACAGTCAGTGAAGGGAGTGCGGGTGGTCAGGAATAGAAAAATCCCATTGTCTAATTATTAAATCTATTCACCAGACTTGGGAAGATGTCAGAATGTTTGAAAAACCTTCATCCTCACAGCAGTGCTGTAATTAGGGAGCTGCTTTAAGAATTGGAGAGAGGAGACGATAAAATGAGAATCACAGCTATTAGTGGTAAAAAGGTCAATTTAGGCTACCAAATCCATCTCCCCACTGTTCCCCAACTGGGCTTCACAACTGCCTGCATAGGAGCAGCTGCAGAATGGACAGAAAGAATCAGGAAAGAGACCTCAGAAAAGGAAATATGTCAGAGAACTTAGACAGAGCTCAGCCTGTTTCAAAGAGAGTGTAAGTAGGAGGCAGAGCAGTGCAATAGCTTTCATGTCAGCAGAAATAGTTCCTCAGATAATAATGATGTTTCTTCTGCCCTCCCATTGGGGTGAGCTTTTCCCAGCAAAGAGATAACTGATGATAAGATTGAACAATAGCAATCAGTTTATCAGTGATCTCTTTGATTAATTCCCAAACCTTACCAGGCTTCATGGTATAGCGTAAGTTTTGCGTTTATGTTATAATTCTTAAAGCCTGTCTACTGGAGCTAAGTGATTACATGGGAATCTCAGCTTTCATTAAAGACTTCAAATGAATTTCTAACCATGATAATTGTAATTTTTAAAGTTTAAAAGCATGATCTTTAAAAGTTGCACCCCCGACAAGTCAAATAGTATTTTTAAAATTATTAGAATCTCATTTCTGAAGATGTGCATGTTGAAGAGGGGCTATTTCAGGATTTTGAAATTCAAATACTGATACTCTTTGGCTGGATCACCCCATCTGAGATGATCTATTTTTTCCTATGCCTAAATTTAATTTAAATTATAGAATAGCAATTATTGAATTTATTCTCATCTTGAAAACAGTTTCACGCTTGTAAGTCAATTCAGGATGCTTAGAAAAATTAAGTTAAAGCTAAATATACATCAAAGAATCTTTTAAGCCTATAGATTATTGTGATCTCTTATGCAATGTGTTACAGAGGGGCTGAACAGAATGCATTAGGTTCTTTTTTTCACTTAGACAATGTGCCTACTACAGAAAGGAGTGTCCTAACATGAATGCATATGACCTTTAGAAGACTTCATTCCAGACTGAATTTTGGCTCACAGGTCTATCAAGTTACTGGTGTAACCATGTGCAAGTTACTTGTCTTTCTTCAGATTGAAATAGAGACACTTTGTCGCTTGATGACTGTTTGTTTACCTTTGATCATGATATTGTACATTTCTCAGAGGAAAGTGGTTTCTTCTGTTAATGTAAGGCAGGTAAGAGAGCATTTAGTCCTTAGATATAGTTACCATACAAATTATCAAAATATGCTTGTATGGGTGTTTCTACACCTGGTACATTGTTTGATATGGAAACTGAATTCAGATTCACACATAATTTTGCCAGAAATAAAAAAAAGAAGCCATGGGGAAAGCAGATAGTGACTCAAGAGGTCATTCCTTGAATATTAACCATGATTTTGAACAACGTTTTTTATAGCCTTCTAAAATTTTGTTTGCTATTCCTTAGAGCAAATATTTACAGAAATAATAGTAAGATCAGTTGGGAATAATGCAAAATATTCTCAGCATGATATTGCAAGAGCAGTAGAAACTTCCTCAAAGTGTTTTTGTATGTACCTCCAGCTAAAGACAGATTGTTTATACTAGAAACAGCCTCATTTAGGACTTAAAAAAAATTCATCATCAAAAGGCAATGCAGAAAAAATACTTGAGCCTCCAATAAACAGGCAGAAATCTCTACCTGTGTGTGTTTAGAAGAGCATCCTGTGCTGCATCACATCTCTGAACTGCAAGCAGATGTATTTCAAGTGCCTCCCTCACGTAGCTTTCATGAGGTACAGGAAAGCTGGTTGGTAACACAGGGGGATAGCTCTTAAAGTATAAAAATTAACACAAGGTCCAAGACCTAAGCTCAAAATAGGACTCTGTAGAAGTTTGAAGACACTACTTTTTGTTGATTCTGTCAAAACCATTCCACTTTTAAAACCAGAGTGCAAAGACACAAAGGTTTCCAGATTTGGTAATTTTTTTCAGCCTTCCTGTTCCCATTCCTACCTTACCTACCAGTTATTCCAGTTAAGAAATTGATCCTTTGTCAGCTTTTCACGTGTGCCCTAAATGAGGTTGGTCCTCATGATGCTTGAGGTAATTAGGCTAAAAGCATCGAATGCTTTTCTGTGAGCCTCTAAGGGTGAGGTACAGGAAATGGTCTGGCACAGTCCATTTGGCAGAAAACAGGGTCCACTGCTTTAAGGATGGTATTTTAACACAAAGGCTTCAGACAGCAGGCACAACTCCACAGCTTTTAAGTATTAGCCCCTTGATATGACAGCTACCAAGGAGTGAACTCCTATGCACCTCCCTCAATGTGGCAAAGAATGTAGGGCCCATTGTGCACTCATTAAGATAAAGAAAAAATTTCACTTCCATAAATTAAGACAATGATTACGTGGAGGCTGACAGTTTCTAACTTCATTTAAAGTTGCAGCTGCTGCTATCATTATTCTGATTAGTTACCTTGAATTGCTTTGCAAAAGACAATTATCATTACAGCTTCTCTATCACAAGGAGGAAGTGGCTCCTCATGGTGGAACTGAATTAGAAAACAAACTAGAGCATGAAATAAGGGGAAGAGAGTGAGTGTGTCAGATACTAGAGAGGAGCTGATCACACCTTCCTGGACTCAAGTATTTTAAATAGAGGCTATCACACTGAAAGGAAGGAAACGTCAGAGCAAATGATGCAAGTAACCACTAATGCTGATGCTAATGCTAATCAAATGAAATGATCCTCTAGCTGATAAGAAGGATTTATTTCTGATAAATTACCCTGGTTTTGAACCCCTCCCTCCCAAAAAACCCAACTGTCGAGTGCCTGTGGAGCTGCAGTAGCACAGGCTGGAGGTGTGTGGGACCCTTGCATATTCTGCCCAGCTATAGAGGTTTGGGTATTGGCCATGTTTATTTGCTGATGCCCTTTGGGGCCTCATGAAGGAAATGGGAGATACAAGGCAAGCAGGGATACACAATCTGTGAGGCACAAGACTCTATATCAGTAGTTCGTCCATTATTGTGTATCATTTGTTTCCTCTTTGCCTTGTCCTTCTTATGCCCCATACTCCCCACCAAATCTGCATGCCTGAGCTAGCTTCTCCAGTCATTTCTCCTTCCTGATCCCAGTATTTGACTTAGAGACAAAAAGGAAAGAGAGAAATGCCTGGTTTGGTGAGGTTAGTGTCTGCATTGGAATAGAGAGAACAGGGAGATTTTTCACTAGGAAGTGAGATACAGTGAGAAGCTGAGCCATCTAGATTATCAAGACTCTTAATTCTTGGTGGCAAAAGCATGTTTTCTACTGGTGATATTAAGAAGTCAGCAATGCACATCTGGCCTTTGGCAAGAAAACTTCCCTGTTTTGTAAGTTCCTGTAGGTGGAGGCAAAACACCATACGCACAATTCTGTGCCTCTCATCATTCACTTAGACTATTGCTTGCTAGGAGTAGGACCAAGGCTTTGGTATGATTTTCAAGTTCTTGGCCACCACAATGGCTGGTGGCAGCTGTGGTTGTCACAATGTGAACTGCAGTGTCTCTGTCCTACCATAAGCTATGCAAGACCACAAGCAGCCACGAAGCAGGAGAGTAGAAGTGACACAAAGCCATTTGTTTCATCCCTTCTTTTCCGTTCTGATGGGCAAGAGATCTAGACCTGGGTGAGAATTTTGACTGAGGTCAAAGAGAACATGAGGACAGAGATTCTGTGAGTGAACATAAACAAAGATGGTGCTGTGCTTTGGGCAGTCACAGTGGATTACAATTACAATGTGGATTGTAATTTTACTGGACAAGGTCTCTTGTCTTCTCCTTTTCCAGACATTGGCAGAGGTTTATTAAAGGAGAAGAAGGAGATTATAGCAATCAGGAAAGCGTAAGTCTTTAACGCTGAGATACTTTCTGAGCACTTGAAAAGAAAGAATTGGCTGTTATTTAGGTGTAGAGGAAACCCAGATGTGGCATGAATATGTGAAGAGAGGCAAAAATGAAAAAGATCATCTCTTTTGGTGACTTTTAATAGACTGACAGGATTATCAAGTGTGATTGGGAACAAGAATAACTGGAAAAGTTTAGGACATTTATTCTCTAAGCTAAAGACTTGTGACATATTCAGGTACCTCAGATGAAATACTGGAAAAAGATCATTGCATATGTGCGGAAAGAGAACAGGGTATAAGAAGAGGTAGCATCAAGAGTTAGAGATGTCATTGATTTAACAGATACTTAATCCATGTTTAATTTAAAGTAAATAGTATGCAAAATGGAAAATTCCTGTGGAGATTGCCACCACACTGTGGTCATTCCAGATGACTTGCACATCAAAGACACCCCTCCAGTCAAACAAAATAAACCCAAGAAAACTGCCACAGCACTCATGAAATGCCTTAAACTACCAACATCACAAGCTGCTGCTTCATATCCAGTGGCAATCAGAGGGAGAAACAGAGCTCTAGTCTCTGTTTTTTGGGCCAAAGAGGGCTCTTTGATCTTCCACCACAGAAGGAACAAGATAAGAACACAAACAAGTCATGACTTGCCTTTTACTGTTACAAAAACCTGATATAGAGATGTTGAACAAACACCATAAACCTGTTGGTGAAAAATTGCTCAAGTATTTCCCAGACCAGTATTAGCAACAATTATAAACATCCCAAATCAAGTCCCTTCTGCAATTTGTCTTGTCTTTTATTATTTCTCTTATAATTTCTACAACTTTACATTTCTTTTTTTAAAATGGCCAAAATTCTAGCAAATTCCTTCTTCAGCTACAATTCTGATCATTCATATTCTAATAGGAGCAAATACTTTCTCATCAAAGTGCCTCTTTGGCCTGCTTTCAGCCTCTCCAACTAAGTTACTTTTGGACATAGACATAATATTTTCTTTGATTCATACTGATCTTGTCTTCCACATTGCTTATGATTTCTCCAGCTACCTCTTGTCACCCATCATTCAAGTTCATCTCAAATGAGTCAATTTAATTTCTACCCAACAATTTAGTTCCTGTTTTAACATCTTATTGATACCAACCTGATGAAATTCTACAATTTGAAGCCAGCCTGATGCCAGCTTTTTGATATCACAAAGAATATCTCAAAGCTTCATGTGTTGTGCCTCTGAGTGTATAATTTGGGAACAGACCCATTTCATCATTTCCAGAAGATTCCACAGGTCAGTCATACCTGTCTCATCCTGCCTTTCTTTTTCTGTCTCACTTATACAGTGTTGCTCTGTCTCAGTTTAACAGATACGATTTCATATTAGGGTTCCAAGGTACCAAGTGCACAGTCATGAAACAGTCCTTATCCTCAGTAGCTCATAATTAAAATCAGATGAAGAACAAGCATGGAAGGTAACAGAGCAGAGCAATCTCAGAGCTTGAAGCAGAATGTGACTAACGTGGGTAACTTTTTGGGTGGTGGCCGACCTCAAAGAAACCGTCTTCTCTTTCCCCTTACTTGTCTTGCTATCCAAACCTATGCTTCCTCAGTCCCAACTCTGCTCTAATCCAAGACTCTTTATACCTCTTGGTGCTACCTCCTCCTCACCCTCAAGCCCCTGATGTTGCCTCCTCCCAGTTCCTATCCTGATACAAAGTTCACACTGGGAAAGCTCAGTAGCTTTTGCTTCCCATCTCTTACTCCACCATTAATATTTGTGTGCCTTTTTAATGAACAATACCTTGCCAGAAAGGACCTATGACCACAGACGATTCTGCATCTCACTTTTCTGTGGATATTATGGAAAAAAACGACATTAAAAAAATCTTTTTCAGGTTGCAAAGTCAAGCACTAAACAAAGAGGAAGTGCTGGAATTAAGCTTGCCTGCAAAACCTTAATTTGGCCCTTTTGTGCATAAGTATTATGATATAGAATTTAATTACATAAACACAGACTATTTTTTCCACATCCAAATGCATAGATGTGCAAATTCTCAAGCAGTTGACTTGATTACAAGTACGCATAATATAAAGGTTCAATAGTCTATTGATATTTAGTCAGATTGCAGAAATTCCACATATTCATTGCAGCAGCTGACTATATTAGGATACTATGCCAAGAGCTGAACAAATGAAATCAGATTACTGCAAATGACAAGGAACAAATAGCCAGGACAAAAAAAGTAGTAGGGCCACAGGAAAAAACAGTGTGGTGAATACTAGACAACTGCATTAGGTTCAACTGAAACAAAGCAAGAATTCTAAAGCAGCCCACAAATAATATTTAATCTTTCCTCTAGTCCCAGTAAAACAAACTAATCAGCACAATAGCCACTTTATATTGGATAACTCCAAAGACTAAACCATAAAAATGGGGTCAAAGTATATGTTTGAAATACACACAAAAAATTAGAGGCGACATCTTGGCCTGTAGGTACTCTTCTGGCTGAGGAAAAAAATAGAAAAAGGTTAATTTCAAGGTTAGAACTAACTTTGTTCTATTTTTTTCCCCAAAGCGGGGCTCATGGCCAACATGTCACCTCTAATATTCTTTGCTATCTTTGCTATCTCAACTGTGAGTTTCTCTAAAAATTTGCAGTCAGAATGCTAATGCACTATGGATTTTGTTGCAGTGTGAGTTGCTTGATCTTCTCTTAATCGCTGGTCAACTAAGCATAGGGGCTGGCAAACGTTGATGGCAACGTTACCACCCTTTTGCACTTCTCAGAGAATAAAACAGAGCAGAGCTGAATGGATATAAGCTTCCTCTGGACAGTAATAGAAGCAAAGCAGGGAAAGGATTTATTATCCATTGATTTATTTTTAAAATCTGAGGGAAATACTTGGAGATACAAGAACATTTTAAGGTACTACCTGAGAAGTTGAGGGAGTTCTTTTTTGCTCGATGCTGCATATATTATGCTTAGTACTTAATGCAAAAGTTTTCACTCTCAGTTTTCTGTGGAAAAGTGAGATACCAGCCCTGAAGACTGACAAATTCCATACATTGCATGTATAGTTTAGATAATAGGTAAGACTGATTGAATCTTCAATCCAATTTTAAATAAATGAGCTTTACCTTTAAGATAGTGCTTTCCTCTTACTACTTTTGTCACTCTAATTCCTCAGTTTATTGTTTCCAGCGTGGCCTGTTCACCCTACTTCCAGAAGCACCCCCAATGCTAGAAGGAATCTTTCAGAAAAGTGCTTTGTGTGCCTGGCAAATCACAGTATCCCATTTTCCCATGCATCTGCCTCCCATCTTTGTATTTTCATCTTAACCTGAAGTATTTCTGTGTGGGGAACTGTGAAGTGATGAATCTCACGGGTGTTTGTGGCTTCTTTTGAGGATGGGGAGTACCGGCTCACCTGCTTGCAGAGAAGAGAAAAGGGCTCTATGATGTACTTTTACAGTCCAAAATAAATTGTACAGCGGGTTCTGCCTGCACTTTAGTGTAGGACATGGGTGAAGGTGCAGAACAAAGAGTTTTCACAATTTGTTAGGAACAAATTAGAAATACTACATAGGAGTGAGAAGAGAAAATTGTCCGTATGGTGCATGAGGATTGCTTCAAAATAAACTCCATCCCATTAAACTCATCTGCCCTAGTGATGTTGAGACAAATTCTATTTATTTGATTTTCACTCTGTTCATATCATGATAAAAACTTGACTGGAATCCATCAGTGAGAAGCAATATCAATTTTGCTGCTGCTGCTTCGGATTAGTTGAAAAAAAAAATAAATAAACAAAGCGGTGTGTTGTAGCCGCATAGCTACATGGCTGCTCATGGCTGAGTTCAGTTCCTGGTCATGTTCTCCACATCAAAATCTTTTCAGAACCAGTCTTCATAAAACCTGAAGAGTACCTCTCTGGATATGCCATTATACTGTACTGAAGAACTGGGAGAAGGTCTCTGGGCAGCCCAGCAGCTGTGATTTCAGCAACTCCAGCTACTTCGTGTTGTCTTAATGCTCTCAATATGGAAGTGTGCACCCATTCCTGGTCACATCCCACCTCCATTCCTGGTCACATCCCTTTCAATAAGCAGGGATGCTCAAAGAACTACTTCCAACTTAAAAGCTACAAGTTGCTCTGACCAACAGGTTTACTAATATGAAAATCTAGCAAGGTTTTTAATATAGGGCTTCCGTGTTTTACTTAAGGTTTCTTCTATACTGATTTCTTCAGATATGCAGTAGTCTTCATTTTCATTTCACACACAGAATTCCCTCCATCTCACCTTATCCCAAATCTGATATCCAGAGTAGGCTGTCCCATTTGAAAAGTGTCACTGAAACTCTTCCTTCACCAAGGATGTCACTGGCATTTGCAATGGCATTTTTACAGTGCATCACACTGGCCTACAGGATTGCTTGAGCCAACAGCACTCATCTCTCATGACACTATGCTGTGCTCAGTATAAAAATACAAAATGCCATGCTGCGTGCATGCCTGAGACACAAAAACAGTTTGTTGTTTGAGTCTCTGTCTGCCTGACATTTTTTTAAAGCATAGCATGGGATACTCAGTCTTTATTTCAAATTACTGAACTGAGACTTTGGCTAATTTTTCTGTTATGGGAGGAAGTCAAGGAGAATTTCATGTTGCAAATAATTCTCATAGCTTACAGACCAGAGTGGACAAATATAGTCCACGCACACAAAAAAATAATCCTACAGGACAAAGCTGTCAAAAGCAGTGGTAGTCCCCTGTTAGTAGCAAAGCCATGTACAGGGAACGCCAAGGGCATAGCTGGGCCTCCATGTGCTACTAGGGGATTTGATTTAGTGCAATTAAAGCCAGGAAGAACAGTGATGAAGGTCAGGAGATTAACATTAAATCTTGCTACTTAACAATGTTCGTATCTTGTACAGGAATTTTTCATGGCTGTCCTTATGAAGCCTTACAGCTATACTCTGTTTTGAAATGTGATATGCTGGGAGGAGCAGTATAAATCAGCTAACAGTAATCCACTGACAAATGGATTCTTGCTTTATAAGTGACAAAATGAGCAGAGATCACACAAAATTAGCTGTGTAAGAAAAAAAATCAGGATCATGACAGTGACACAGAGCCTGATCTGCTCCATTAGCAGTCTGACACTTGGGGGTTTCTATGGTTTGAACCACAATTTTATGGTCCTTGGAAGGATTCTAATTTAGTCCTTTTTTTTTTTAAAGGAAATGGAATGAAGACTTTCTTAAGGTCATAGAAGATGGCACGACTGCAGGCTTTTGTAACAAAGTTAGAGCTTCAATTCCAACATATGTCTCTAGTAACTGAAAGTTCACTACAGCAAAAAATCTCCAGCATTGAATGAGCAGATCTGCTTCAGTTAGGAGCAATCCTCAGTTTACACATAAAGATCATTGCAGCAAGTGGCACAGTGGCAACCTCATTAAAGACCTTTAGGAACAAGCTGGCTACAGATCCATATCACAGTCTCTTAGCAAAGCAATTCCAGAGACTCACCAACCATAATTCCAAAGCACCACCCACAATGCAAAGAGACATGGGTGCTCCTTTGATTATGTTTCCCTTAAAAAGTAAAAAATTAAGTCAGAAAATACCTTCCACATTTTTTCTTAGGTTGGTGATGTGTATTATCCTCTTTAATTTGAGAGGGAGCATCTGACACTCTGCCTCCTGTGATCATTTTCGGTTCATGACTCGCCAGGTAGGAAACAAAATATTAATTGTACCATCAACAGAAGAAGCCAATATGGAAGGTCTATGTCCTTGCAGAGGATGAGGGTGCTCAAGTAGCTTGGGCCTACTCACTGAAGCAATGATTTTCAAACTCATTTGCAAAATCCTTCACATTTTCCAATTAAAATGTGCCTGTGTAGCAAATAGGAATTAATTTAAAGACTTGGGGTTAAAAGGATGAAGAATAAAGTATCTTAAGTATTCTGGCTTGTCCATGGATTTAAGATTTCATCATGTGTACCCAAAGGCTGACATACAATCTTTTCTATATATTGCAGCAGGATACCTATTCTATTACTCTTTCATGTCAGCAGTTGACAGGGCTTTTCTAACTAGCTGAGAATCACATTTTTTTTTTTTATGGGATTGATAGTTGCAATAAAATACACCCCCAGCTCTAAAACCCAGTTAAGAGTGCCCCATAAATGAATTGTGACAACAGAAAGTATGGCATATTTAACAGATGAAGGAAAAGGGCTGTTAATTAACTTAGCTTCTGCTTCACCCTTCCATAGTTCCATTAAATGTTGGGTGCAGCACGTTAGTCTTGTGTAAGGTGGAAGGTGGGCTACAGTCATTACATTGCCTACACTTCATAAAACCAGTTCAAGTTGCTGCAGTCCACAGCTAATTCACAGTTTCACTGTCCCCTAACCATAACTGTTTGGAACAATCTTCTCCATGAAGAATAGATCTAGCTACAACTATATGACATCTACAGATTCTATTTGTACATCACTCTGTTGGTAAGAAGAGCACAGCGACTAATAATTTTCCTCCTTGGAAATAACTTTCTAAACATTTATTTTTGAAAGCAGCAAAGTGGTTTTGGCTTCAGTACTCTTCAGATGAGGACACGTCAAGGGCAACACACCAACTTTCCTGTACAATTATACTATCTGAACATAGAGATAGTTATGTTTCTTTTTAAGCCTTGTGTTTAGCTGTGGTATATGTTAGATCAGTCTCCTTACCCCTCTCACACAAAACACCAACAAACATGTTCATTAGTATTTTTTTTTCCTAAAGAAAGCAGCAACTCTGATTTCTATCCCAATCATATCACAGCCCAAGTGCCTTGAAGCTAATGTGAAGGGTTGCCTAGCAACAGCACTAAGCCTGCTGGGATCATCCTGCTACTGATTTTTTGCATTGATATTTTGGTTCCCAAGAATGCTTTGCAATAATGAAAGACACTATTAACCTTGTTTTCTTACCTCGATTTAATTAATGCTTTTACTGGTGTGAAAGTCACTGCCTTCCGAAATGTCTAACTATTTTGTCAGCTTTCTTAAGGCATCTGGGAGCAACACATAGCAATGGCGCCGTAAAAAGAAACCACAGGTTTCAAACAAACAGCATCTGGAGATCTTATTGATTCTCTTACGTCTACACAAAAGTCACTATTTGCAATGAGACCATTGCTGGGTGTGACTGGTGAGTTCACAGAGCAAGAACATTGACAGGCTGGCAGTCTCTGCTGATGGCTTTTGGAAAGCCTAATTCCTACAACCTCCACACGTAATGGCTGTGTTCTACATTTACTACTTAAACAGAAAATTGTTAAAGAAAGAATTATAGCAACTCACAGTAAAAAAAAAAAAAAACCAAACAGAAGTTGAACTAACTGGACAGCAAATGCACATATTTGAAGGAGGAGGGATCACACGTTAGTGAGCATTTCAGGTGACCTCAAAGATACCAGCACTTTATTGAAAAGCCATCACTGAGTTGGGGAGCAGACATTATTCCTCTTTGTTTCTGACGGACTGAATAAAGAAGTCGTAGCTGTTGAAACAATAAATATTTTTCTCCTATTAATATTAAAATGCAAAACGAGGACAAAAATCCTGGTGCTCTCAGCTCCCACAGTCAGCACAATAAGGATCAATGGGACTCAGACAAAGAAGAATAAGTTATAGATTTGCAAATAACCAGCAAGAGGCGAAGTAGAACCTAGCATTCTGTCTTAATTTGTGCTTGAGCAAAGTTTTGGGACATCCATACTTCTGCATCTTCTAGTGACTAGTCACATAAGAGGCTGTCTTATGTCAGAAGGCAGGTGTTTTTTTTCAGAAGGCTAGAACCTGCTGCTGTGCCCCTCTCATCAACCAGGATTTTTAAGCCCCTGTAACTGATGGCAGGTACTTGAATACAAGCACAGACAGG